>OY720038.1:18161164-18425463 GCA_963082485.1 Eudonia mercurella | reverse complement strand
TTAACTGAGCGATAAACAAGCTCTGTGCTTGGGTACTATTTATAGTTATGTACACACGAACTAGTCCCATAACCAGTTTGGGCTGGTTTGCGTCGTGACCGGTTCGTAGCTCGAGATAGGTGCAACCCCATCTCGTTTCCATGAGCCTTGCCTATCTACATATTCATGACTTTTACACTGGGCCATTATTTATTCCATACTTTTATTAAGACTACACAAACACACATAAAATTTAAATTTAAAACTATAAACACACCTTGTATGAATAGTAGAGTTATTTAACGCATATATTGTACTTTTGTTAAGAATATATTATACATCAGCCCTTGAGGACAGAAAACAAGAATAGCTAACTGTACCGGCAAAATCAGTTAGAAGAGCCGTGACGGCTACTTCATATATATATTTTCATTACCTCCCCGAGTGTAAAGCGTAACTCAATCGATTTACCAATCCCATAAACTATTAACAGAACTCTTTCGAAAACAGATTCACGTCTATAAATCACGAATTTCATCGTAAACAATTCCAATTTCGAGCGGAGTCGATTCTCGACGGAAATTGAAGTCGTTTATAGGTGCTTCGACGTCGACACAGCTAAATTATTACTATGAAAGCCAGCTTAGCATTCAGCTACGGGAGATTTGGAGGCCAGTGATTAATATCTTGGTCGGTTCGCCTTTAGACAGGGGGGATTGTAGGCAGGGTGTAAAGGAGGAATAAAGCCTACGAAAAATTATGACACGTATGGCGGCAACAAAATTAAATGAGAAAGTTACCTTATTTCACTTTCAAAGCAACCAAGAAAATAACAGCTTGAAAACATCAAAGCAAAAAGGAAAATGTGCTCCTTTAATAATCTAAAATATCTCGAAAGCGTACTTAGTGCCTTATAACTGTTTGTATCTTAAAAACGACATTGTGTGCTCACTAAAACTATGATGTTCACCTAAAAAGTCTGATTACGTATCAAAAGATCAGCTTTATTGCCATAGTCGACGGCAAACGAACCACGAAAACTGCATTGAGGTTTATATAACATGAGATTGTGTTTTCGGTACGACTTTGAAGCATTTTGTGCAAGAGATAATTCAGAGTCGAGGTAATTTCGCTTTCTAACCACAGAGCAAATTATGTGATTGCGCCCAGCAACATTAGCTGACGCCACAACTTGGAATTATCGATAGATTGACGCCGCGAACATCACTATCCAAGTTAATCGACAGAAATTTAATGACTTCAGAGAGATCTGAGTAGAATTAAGTTATTTGGATTTTGTTCAAATGCACCTTATTGTTATGCAAAGGATTAAGTTTTTTTTTTTAGATGGGTGGTTGAATTCGTAAAAAAGTCGGAGAGATAGGTACTAATAATGAAATAGGTGAAATGTTAAAGTGTAATAAATACCCTTTAGGATTAGGCGTGAAACACATTATTTAGATGGCGAAAGGTCGTGGGATCAAATCACCTGGGACAAGGCAAGTCGTCGGATTTCAAGCGCTATTTTCAATTTTGTTATACACACAATTAAAGATAATAATAAATATTTAAAAAGAAACACCTTTTATAGGTGTAATATCCCCGTCATTATTTACATAGAAGTAGTAAATTCTTAATCTTAGCCTGTCAATCAATAAATACCTATTGCAGTATATGTTTTAAACTTTGCCATTAAATGCACATAAAAGGAAAATAACCGTTGCATTACGCTGTTGATATTAGTTTGGAACACATCGATTAGGTACCTACTTTCTTGTTGCTACGAGCAGTTAAGGAATGAAACGAGACTGGTAGCGCCATCTCTTATGGGTTTTGCAAAACTTTGTATCTTTGAGGGAACCAAGTCTTTTTTTTTAAAACCAATATAAATAAAACTTGTGTAATGAAGTTCGAAGAGTCAATTGGTATATTGGCATTTGATAGGTATTATAACTTATTTAAATATAATTTAGTCACCTGCAAGGAATAACGTTAAAGTCCTTTCCAAAGTAAAAATAGGGCTGTAGGTAACTCAAATGTATCTAAGTAATTATAATAAGTATTATAATAATTCTAACTAAGTTACAATGTTACAACTTTATTTGCAGGTGTCGATTTACTTATTGTTTCAGACGTTGTTAAGGTTGAATGTTGAATTCTGAAAAAGAAAAGAAAATGCAATGAAATGAAAATGAAAATACACTCACTAGGTACACCATACAAACATACATAAAGAGGACAAAACAAGAAGTAATACAAATGTAAGCCTAATCGCTAAAAAGCCTGTTGAATAAAAAAAAAGCGAAGTCTTGTTGATTTAAAAAAGCTAAAATGACAGTACTACTTAATGAAGTACAAGTTATTAATAATTACTTATTTATTATTCACACTATTGCTTGTGTGTGTTGTTTCATTGGATAACGAAATCAAAAATTGAATGGTAAAATTTTAACTCTCCACGTTTTCCACCAGGAGGCGCTGCTTCAATGCTGTACAAATTTTTGTATTCGTTAGCATGATTAAATGTCAAATAAAACTTTCGCTAGGCGGGTTACAGGATTTATTTTTTTATTTAAGTATTTATTCATTTATTTATTGCATATCACATTACATTAGACGAGGTGTTAAAACATAAGCAAAGGTATATTTGTGACGCCCTGCTAGGGCACAGCAAATAAGAGGGCTAACTATTTAAAAAATCTAGGTAATAATAAAATATATATAACGCTAGTTTGACCAGCATGCAATACAATAATAACAATAGCAGTACAGTACAATACAATCTATATTTATAATTAGTAGAGATATCGAAATATTATTTATGTAATTATATTTATTTTTAAATTCTTTATAAAATCTATACAAGGTGTTGCAAAATTACCCGTTATACGTAAAGGTTGTTAAAGTACATCCTATCAAGAGTCCTCTGTAAATTTCTTAAAACCTTTGCATTAAGATTTAGTTTTCAGTAAAAAGAGTTATTTTAATGATTAATAAAAATATCGACTATGTTAAGGCACATGACTATTTCAGGTTCATGACGTTATGTTACCTACCAGGAGTAACGACTCCTGTCTACTCTGTACCTCCCACAGAGTAGCCTATACCTAATCTTCAGACACTGTATTCTGTGCTCCTAGTACATACACACTGGATATTAATATCCCAGATTTGGTGAACGTTGCATCGTCCGTCCAAATGACCCGGTTCACATAGCTGCGGTCAGCTTCTAGCTGCCGCAGATACCACTCGCAGAAGTTTCTTCGGAGAGCGAAATCACCTGGTGTTAACTCCTGTGTACGCCGGTAGTGGTAAGGGTGTTGACCGTCAGCTCGAAAAATCCGCCAAACTGTGACATGGTTCATGCCAAACCTCGCCGCGGCACGCCTCGTCCTGATGGTTGGTTCGTCTTCGAAGATTTCCAGCACCTCTTCTTCTCGCCTTGCATCTAACGTATTCAGACGTCCACTGCCACGTGAACGATGAAAGGATCCCGTGGAATGCAAACGTGTTGTCATTTCACGAAAACATTGGTAAGATGGTAACCGTCGCTGGTCAGCAGGTGCTCTGCCTTCAATGAAACGTTCATGGTACAAGTCACGAGCGCGAGCTAAGTTTCCATCAGCTCGTCCCACGCACAACATCATCTCGTAGTAATCGGAATTGGAGAACATAGCCATTTTCGCAATTAAAGAAACACACGAAAAACACACATATGGACGACTGAATGAAATAAAAAGAAACTCAAAAATTATGACACCGGCCGGCCTGTCAAAATTCAGGTACTTTAGAAAAAACCATGGTACGCTTTGTTTTACACGGATAATATTTCGTCTGAGATGAGAGTTTTATTCTGAGGTTTTAATGCTAGATGTCAAAATTACGGTATTTTTGCGTATTATAATCTTCTTAGAGCATTAAACCAACATAATGGTACATGGTACGAAGGCCTGTTGAAAAGTTTCATATGAAATTAAAATCTTACAATTAAATAATAATAACAATAATAAAATTATGTGTTCAATCATCATCAACAAGGTTTTTACGTCTATTATAGACGATTCATGGCGTAGTAGTACATTACATAAAATTACAATTTACTTCATTGACAATCAAATTTTATTAATAACTAATTCACAACATCAGATAGTAATTTTTTATCGGATGTGTATTTATTTATCATTTTTAGTGTAAAACATAAAAAATACACATACACATTGATTTATGCGCGAATACCACTATGCAATTTCCTTCTGCCCGTCGCTCGGCGCGGCGGCAGGGGCGGCTAGGCGACAGCTCTCGAAAGAAGTGTCTATGCTTCTGACTAGTTCTGACCGCCTAGTAGTACGAGGTGGTCAACATTTTGTACGGATTTAATAATCTAATTTGGGTTTTTAATCTTAAAGGACACCGGCCTAATTAATCATAAAAGACTGATTACTATTTTGATATTGTTTAATTTTGATTATTGTTAGTTGTTTGTTTAGTGTAGGTAATCTACTTGTGTAAAAATAAAACATAATGTTTATTTCTGAGTTGGGCTTAAAATAAGTAAAATAGCAAACGAAAGATAAATCGGTGTGGTGTTTTGTATTATTTGTAATATTTCTAACCTGTAGTATTACACGGCTCAGCTTCAGCAGCTTGATCAAATTGATTTGTACAAAATAACAAGCAAACTGCTTTCAAAGCACGTGTTAGAAAAAATGTTGTCAATCTATGCGGTAAAAATCTAAGTTTTCTGTATTTGGAGTTCCGTAAAAACATTAAAAAGCCAAAATCTGCAGTCACTGCTTTCCTAGTACTACTGCTGTGTAGTTTCTGTTTTTTGGGAAACCACTCCGCATTAAAATTAGGATACGATTTACATTTCCAGAATTAACTGTTTATGTGTTGTACGAGTAATAACTTGTTTTACATCCTAAACCTTAGTGTAAGTTTGTAAAAGTGCAAACGTTACTATCGCGTTTGCTTTAACAGATTAAATTCTCGATCTTATTTACATACCATTACGATCTATCTGTTAAAACTTAACTTAAACGCGATAGTAACGTTTGCACATTTTTACAAACTTACATCCTAATGTAATGATAGATAGAACCCCTAGGTTCTGACGTCTGTTGAAGGCGGCACAATACGACACGTGATCGGTAGCCGATTATTGAAATGAAACCTTTTGCATGGATCTACTCGCGTTTATTGTTACTTGGTTTACAAAAAATATTTCATTTCAATGTGTAGTGTTCGCGTAAACTTTAGAAAACAATGTCAGGTAATCAAAAGAAAGGAACAAACAAGTGCGAAAAGGCAACTCCTCTCTCTTGCATCTTGGGATGATCCTACTGTTAGCATGGTAAGTGAAAACTCACCCACATATCCCATCTATCAACCGATATGTTGCGACGCTATAAAAGACTGTGTAATAATAAATAGCTATCCATCTTTTGTTCCGTTAGAGTAAAATGATTTAATTTCAATTATTATTATGCGGAACCCACTAAATAAATATTACCAAAAGTACCAGGTCAACATGATTTCTAAAAAAAGGAGGTGGGAAAATTCAATTTCAAAGATCAAACTACAGAAAGGTTTTGCGCATAAGTTATGTAAGTACCTACTTAGCTAACAGCTACGATTCTTGTTCCCGTACCTACCTATTAAACTCTCTTTTACTTCTTAGGTCGGCTTGCACCAAAACTCACTAAATACGTTTAGCGCTAAACATGTTTAGAGTATCATTCTGTCTCTTTCAACTTCCAACAGACGTCAGAAATGGAATGATATTTTAAACGTGTTTAGCGCTAAATGTATTTAGGGTAGATTTTACCAAAATCCAATTTATACGAGAATATCTACTATACGAGAGCTATCCCAGTATAACTTTACTCTTATGATTTAATCTATGGATAAGTTACTCTCGCTTAGTTACTCTGTGCTGTGACGGAAACGGAAACGAACGAAAATATTAAATTAACCACCAAGCATAAAAGCACATTCATACCATGCGTGAGCAATGGCGCTGCGTATTTTTAATTAACCAGGGTAATATGTCTGCTTGACGTTTTGAATAACTTCAATCAAATATTCTGTCTGTTGTGTTGATTGTTTGTTGACAGATAATATTGTAAAAATAAGAAGTCATGAATAGCGTAATTCTTTAATACATACAAGCTCGTAAATACAACGAGCGCATACAACTCACCTACCTATTTGTTGCATACTCCAGACGATGCTCAATTTTTGTCAGCAAATTATACACAGATGCTTTTGACAAACGGAATCTTATATGGCGAAGTCGTAGACGTCGTTATCTTCAAAGTAAGTACTATGTCCTTTCTTTAAACCATGTAGGGCGAGAGCCAAAATATTCTTTATCGTCATTAGTCAATAAATTGATTCAAACGTAACGACATTTTGTTAGGTTATCTATAAAATTTGTAACAGACAGCTGTTATTGTGAATTATAAAGCAAATCTGAATAAGTATAAATTTAACTATCAAGTATTTAATTTGGAAAATCTTTTAAAAGGGACTTTAACTAGATTAAAGGTCCCTGTACTGTTACACACACATTGCACAAATACCGATAGATGACTAGTCTGAAAAAAAAAAAAATCTTTGATTTAAAAGCTAATGACTTCAACAGCTGATCAGTAGTGTTGGGGATCTCTTAAAAATCTTAGCGATGTTTTTGCTGAACTTCGATATTGTTTTTTTCGGAAACTACTGTGCCTACAACTTAAAGAACAGCACCCACCACTTCAGTTTTATGTATAGCTACTGACATTTCAGGCCTAACGGGTTTTTTTGAAACAAGTTGTATAATAGGAATCACTAAAAAAATCTTACAGGTTATAGTAACATTTTTTCAAAAGAAAGCTTTTAATAATTTGACGAAATACTTAGGATTAGTTTGTTTTCCTTGTTACTATTTCGATACCTGCAAGAAAAAAAATGCAACGCAAAATTAGGTGGTGATTTTGATTTACACTCATATTGAAATGAAACGACTTTTACGGATCTACTCGCGTTTATTTTACGCATTTATTTTATTTTACTTTTATTCTGACATTTGGAACCCTTCGCAGTGTCCCTGGTCACAGGGAAACTGAGTTGTTGGTTGTTACTTACACTCATATTTTTGGTAAGACTCAAAATCACCTAATACTGAGTTACAATGTTTTTCCTTGCAGGTGTCGATTAATTCACCTTTTGACTGCATTGTTCGAGTATTTTCAAAAACATCTAAACTCGAATAAGGTTTGACATTGCGCGTGGTATAAATACATGACACGTGGCGTGGCACAGCTTATAGTAAACAATGGTATTAATTACGTTCGCATGCGCATCTCGTAAGTTAAGACCTAGCTTTTGTAAATCTGGTCTATATTTGGACTATGAATAATATTCTGGAGTACAATTTAAACAAATAATAACGTTAATAAGTCAAAAGTTATTTATTCTTTTAATCAAGGATTTGTATGCTGTTGGCTGCCTATGGCTTTTACAGCGTAACCGGAAGAAAAAGTGATCTGACCTATTTATTTATTTGCTTGTTGGAAGGTTTACAGTTAAATATTAACTATAACGAAGCGATTTGGGTTGTCATTTACAAATATCCAAGGTATAGGTTGGGTTTTAAACTCTTGAATAATCGTCATACATAGTCACCTGTGACAAAACCGTCTCTGTGGCCGTTTAACCGCCTCTGTGGTCTAGTGGTTAAGACACCGGTTTAGACCCAGAGGTACCGGGTTCGATTCCCAGCGGGAGGTACATCTTTGTGTACTCGGTTTGGTTGGTGGTAGGACTTGTTTGTCCGCCTGGCTAGCTACCACCATCTATATGTCGCCATAACATCAATGTTTGTAGCATTGTTGTGTTCCGGCAGCTAGAGATAAGACAGCCAGCGCCTCACTAGTTGAGGATCCCGGGTGAAGTGCGCCTCCACCAAATGGCCTTATCATCACTTAACATCAGGTGAGATCAAGGCACTGTGCTTACCCGTAAATATATAAGTATATTAAAAAAAAAACAGTGCTAATAGTGAATTTAAAAAATTGCTCTATAATTTTTTACTCGCAATTCATTAGCAAACTTTCACTCAACAAGCAAAATTTGTCAACGTTTCATTCCACAAACAATTGCTTTAACAATGGCATTAAAACATAAACATTCAAATGGCACGCTGTCATTTTTAAAATCATCATTTTATTTTACTTTAAAAGAACACTTCAGAAATAAGAAAGAATAAATTCCTCAATACATTAAATATATTTTTAAACAGTACAATAATAATCTTCAAAAGTTTGTTTCCGGCGTTTCTTTGTTTTGGTCAGGGAAATAACTCTCACCTTTCTGTTCTTTGTGGCGGAGGGCTTCGCTCCGAGCCCCCCAGTAGGGGCTAAGCCTCCCGTCCCCTTGATTTCCGTTCTTCCTGGCCGGAATATTGCCTAATGTCTTACTGACCAAGTACCAAGTATAGAATTAATAGATCTTTGTCCATTTGACGTATTTGTAATAGAAAAAATAACTAATGTACAAAAACAATTACTTTATGCGATGTAAGGTTTGTGAAATAATTTTATATCGAGTAAAATGTTCAAATAATTTTTAACGCAAATTTTGTTGCGAACAAATTACAAAAACACAAATGTTGAAAAATTTTCCACGAGCAGGATTTCAACCTGCACCCTTCTGACATTCCGGGTCAGGTGCTCTTCCAATTGAGCTATCGTGGTTCTAACCTATTCTAATCTAATTCTGCTCGTGGAGATTTTTTCAACATTTCTGTTTTTGTGATTTATATCGAGTGTTAATTTGTGAAACGAACATTTGCGTTTCGTTTCTTGTTATTAGGACATTTGTTAAATAACTGTCGAACTTTCGAATGGTAACCAAACAAATAAAATGATAATTTAAATCGAAATTAATAGACAACGGAATAAATAACTAGGTTCCTATACCTACCCATACTGAATAGACATTATATATACCTACGATTCATATTATAATGATATATTATGTAAGCGCCCGAAATGCAGTTTTGACCGATACGGCTGCAATGCCTGCAATCATTGTTATCATAGACGACTGATAAGCAGCTGGTGATAAGAGGTGAGTGCACCCGGCACGTGGCATCACGCCTCCGTCCACATACACCTAACTCCTGACTATTAATATCTATTCATCATCACCAGCTCATTATAGGTTGACTCTTTCATCACCGTCCAAAACTTCTGAGATGACTCCCGTGATACAAACAAACAATTCTCACTATTGGACCAACTCCCTAACTCGAAAATAAAATTCAGCTGTTCCATACATTTTGGTCGAATGAATATTGATATTTTGTATGGAACAGCTGAGTATTATTTTCGAGTTAGGGAGTTGGTCCAATAGTAAGAGTTGTTCGTTTTATCACGGGAGTCATCTCAGAAGGTTTGGACGGTAATAAAAAGTGAAAGGACATTTTTTATCACCGTCCAAACCTTACATACAGGGGGTATGTCTTCCTTCACAAGCACTAAATCGCAGCTCTATGTCATTAATTTGGTTGATGTAGGAGAAGTTTTTCAGTACCTTTTCCCGGAGTACTGATTACTAGAAAATTCACTTAAGGCCTGTGCACTAAGGGCTTGTGTGTCCACCTGGCTAGCTACCACCATCTTTTTGTCCGAGGATTCCGGGTGAAGTGCATCCCTCAACACCAGGTGAGATGAAGGCTTTCCTCGCTACTCGCTTTCCTTATCATTGTCCTCCCTCAACCTCTATAGTTAATGTTTATAACTTAACAATACAATTAATTGATAAACAATTTATGCAGCTATTTAGATTTAAAAGATTTAGATAATAAAATACCTATTGATATGTCTGGACATAAACTTTGTAAACAAAAGCTACAAGTGTTTGTTGTTTAAAATTAAGGGCATTGTCCTGATTATATATCTGAAAAAAATAACATGGCAGGTATTATGATAATCAGCAATGTCAGTAATCAATCAAGTTGATTGAGGGTGAATGGGATGCGTGATTGGATGTGCAGTGTCAATGTCTGAACCGCAGGGTTGGTGATTGAACAACTCTTTATATATTTATTTATTTATGGAGTCACAACAGATGACATTAGCATAAAATTAGCAATTATAATAGAACAGTGCAAGACCAACCAGAAGACCAACCATACCAGACAGAAAACGTGTACACACACACACAGCTAATCACGCCGATGCGAAAACAATGGAAATAATACATAGAATAAATTTAAAATTAAATAGAACTCTAACACATTTTATGCAGTAAATTGAATTGAAATATTTTTTTTTGTAAATTAATAAAAAAACTGCTATGAGAAAAATAAAATAATACACACTTATTTAAATTCAGGAGGAAGAGCTCGATGGCGCAGTGGTTAACGCGCCCGGTCTGCGAGTGCTGAGGTTAAGCAACTTTCGCAAAGGCCGGTCATCGGATGGGTGACCAAAAATTTATCACCTCGAGCTCCTCCGTGCTTCGGAAGGCACGTTAAGCCGTTGGTCCCGGCTGCATTACCACCAATCCGCACTGGGCCCGCGTGGTGGTTTATGGCCCGTTCTCCCTATCCATCCATAGGGAAGGCTCGTGCCCCAGCAGTGGGGACATAAATGAGCTGATGATGATGATGATGATGACTTATTTAAATTACGCAAAGAAATTATTTTTCTAACCTGGGTCCTAAAAATGTTATGTTTAAAAGTGTAGATATCGAGCTGTTCGAATAAGGGCACGTATCTTTCCACGAGTAACTAGTAAGTTACTATCAGTTCTTCATCTTCTTTGGCATTTCTTCAAAACACAACTGAGGAGCACTTAGCCTCCATCTCACCTGATGACCAATCGTTGTCGTTATTGTCACGTTTACCAACAGGTAAGGAATTATACTTCCTTTCTTTCCTCACTACAATTAGATTAAGATACAAGATAAAAAAAATACTAGAAATGATCAAGCAGTCCCTGGTAGTTCGAGGGGAATCGAAAGTTTCAGTTCTAAGAACGGGGAACTTTTAAAATTTATTGTTTTTTTCTATTTTTGTGTGAAAATCTTAATGCGGTTCATAGAATACATCTACTTTCTTTTTTTTTTTTTTATTGTATGATGGGCTTGCTCTTGGCCTCATTCTAATCCCTAGGGCTAAGAAGAGGCCGACGATGAACGAGCTTGCCCAGAAACAGCCTATTCACTCGGGCTTTAAAAACTTTAGGTTTATATGCACTCGGGAATACAGACGCCAGCAGGGAATTCCACTCTTTGGCTGTACGCATTATAAATGTGGAAGCAAAACGCTTGGTGCGCTAAAGTGGAATGTCAACCAGGTAAGGGTGGTAGCCAGCCGTACGTCTGGATTCCCGATGGTAGAATGGGGAAGGTGGAATGAGCTCATGCAGCTCAACAGCACACTCTCCGAAGTATAGCCTGTAAAAGACCGATAAGCAGGCAACTGTGCGGCGGTGAGCGAGACTGTGAAGCTTGGTTTTTACAAGCTTATCGTCACCTATAATTTTCCTGGCTCTGCGTTCCACCGAATCAAGCGCGGCGAGCTGGTACTTTGCTGAACCGTCCCAAAGGTGACAGCAATACTCCATGCACGATCGGACTTGCGCTTTATATAAGGTTAGAAGCTGTCCCGGCGTGAAGTATTGCTTAACCCTATTTAGGACACCCAGTTTTTTGGCCGCTGTTTGAGCTTTAATTTCGATGGTTTCACCGAAGTTCAGAGTGGAAGTCAACTTCATGCCAAGGAGATTTAGGTTGTCGGTAATCGGTACAGTCATACCTCGGAAAGCAGGAGTTAGGTTAAAAGGACTCCTTTTGGCGGTGAACAGACATGCCTGCGTTTTGGTGGCGTTAAAACTGACCAAATTGTTGTCACCCCATTGGGAGACAAGACTTAAAGTCAAGTTTCAACTTACCTAGTTTCAACAGTATAGTTCTTATAATTTCGGAAAAAACGTGGCTGTGACATACGGACGGACAGACAGACAGACAGACAGACATGACGAATCCATAAGGGTTCCGTTTTTTGTCATTTGGCTACGGAACCCTAAAAATAGGTATTTCTAAATTGATCCGACCGGGGATCGATCTTGGGACCTCAGAGATGGCGACACCATGAAAACCCGGTGTGCAAGCCACTCGACCAAGGAGGTCGTCGATATCTAAAATTGATATGATAATGTTAACTTAATTTTGTATAATACCTACTGAACGCCTCGGTAGCCAAATTGGCAAATCGATGTTAGAGTTTTTTGCGCCCATTCTTCTCTACAGCTAAAAAATAGACGTCCTGAATGGGTAGTAGGTAAAAAAATTTTTGGACGATTCAAAAGCACTTTTCTAAAGTTTTTTTGAATAAAAAAATATTTGACTTTGACTTTGATTTTGTCCCAGGTTCAATTCCCAGGTGGGCAGTGTGTTTCGGATTTTTCGATGCATAGCCCGGGCTTGTGATCACCAACCTGCATTTGGCAAGCGTGGTGATTAAGCCATTACCCACCAATTGTAGCGATGACTTGATTTCAATGATGGAGGCCTTTGCCCAGCAGTGGGACAGTATATAGGCTGTTTACTTACTTACCTTCTAGCAATGTTGAAAGTCTATCATACATTGGTTATCTTAAGAACACCTTAGTATATCGTTACATCGGTTCCTATGCGGAAATAAATTACAATAAAACATTGATTTATCTTCTGGTACTTTCATTTATCACTAAGCGAGATAAGAACTAATCAACACATTCACTAAAATTTATAGTATAATTGTTTTTAGCTTTGATTTCAAATCGTTTTTTTAACTTTACGCTCATGTTATAATCAATTTGTCAAACATTCCTTATTAATTAATTAACAGTTTTTACCTGTTACCATACAATAACCCACTAAAGTTACAATGTTATTTTTAAAGATTATAAAGTGTATTTTTAAAACGCATTAAAGTCATTGAAAGTCAACACGCCTTTGGTTCGTCAAGCTCCGGCAGGAGACCTTGAACTGAGAAGAACCGACACTAAACTCACTGACTAATAATAATCCGTGATGCTGGAAAATAAATAAATTTAATTGAATTAAAAGTCACCCAAGGAATTTACTTTGTTTTACAGTTCTAAATTAGAAGAGAATCTCTCTGTCATAGATTTGGAAACTTTAAAGGTCTTAAACACATCATTATCATTATCATCATCATCATTATCATTTTTATGTCCCCACTGCAGCCCAAGCGTTCCCAACGATGGATAGAGAGAACGGATCATAAACCACCACGTGGGCTTAGTGTGGATCTGTGGTTGTTAACGACAGCTAATGCAGCCGGGACCAACGGCTTTACGTGCCTTCCGAAGCACGGAGGAGCTAGAGACTATACATTTTTGGTCACCTAACCGATGACCGGCCTTTGCGAAAGACCAGGCGCGTTAACCCCTTTGAGCTCCTCTTATTAAATTATTTTTATGTAAGTATCTTAAAAACTGCTGAACTGTTACCAAAGCAGTTGGCAATGCATACAAAAGTTTCTAGCTTTTCCACATTTCTAGTATCTTAAGCGGCACTTATTGTATTTTAATGGGGTTCTAACCGGCGCGCGCGCATCCATTGTGCCACCATCTTGGCCTTAATGAGGGGGGTAATGTCGTTTATCGCGGCATGCACACGTTTCCAGCGCCAGCAGTAATGTCTCTTTAGAGTGCTTAAGCAATTGACCTCAAGCACTGCTCAACCCGTGGTGTGGCGAGATGAAAATCACGCGGTTTGAAAGCGAATATCGTCATCGACCTATAAACTTCCCACTTTTGGATTAAGGCTTTTCCACGTAGACCATGCTAAACTAAGAAAAAGGACGAACCCTCCACTTCCCACGGCTTAATGAGCGTGTAAAACCTGGGACTGCGCTCTGCTGCGCGTGATTCTTGACTTCTTATAAGTCTAGACTCTTTTAAGGGACATCCCACCTCATTTCCCTACCTTTCTCTGTACTGGCACATACCTACTGTTACATTGATGTCAAACATCAACACGCTTGTACTAAAAGGTTATACGAAAAGGTCCTGGAGTACTTTAACTATTGTCGATGTAAATCCTCAGTCATGCCCACCATTCGCACTTTAGGTTATACGAGAAGTACCAGAAGTCCCTTCGCCTGACCATCCACGTCAGGTCATAACGACAGATTTAATCCAAAACCCGTCGAAGTGCTTTCTTCATCCAGTAAGCATAAGACTAGTGTCTCAGGAGATTTTCCAGGTACGTGATAGGTCAAGCCTGTCAAGAATGCTCTTTTCTCGTTGTACAGAGTGCACTAAATAGTAGTTTCTTCCAGTGTTAATTGTGCTCGCTCTTCTCCTTTATGTGCAAGGAAAGTCAATCACACTTCCTCAGAAGTCGTTCTTAACTGCTTCATTCTTTACAGTCCTGCTGGGTATCAAGGGACCTTGCAGGGCTATTTAGAACGATCGAGTGGTCGATTCAATCATAAACATAATAATAAAATTTTTATATATTGTTTTCTAAAGTTTATGCGAACACTATACATTGAATTGAAACACTTCATTTGTCTCCCTGTGACCACGGATAACATAAAATATAAAAATTTTACGCGAGTACATTCGTAAAAAGAGTTTTAATTTAAATGCTATTCTTCATCATCATCATCATCATCATCATCATCATCATCATCATTATCATCATCATCATCATCATCATCATCATCATCATCATCATCATCATCATCATCATCATCATCATCATCATCATCAGCTCATTTAATGTCCCCACTGCTGGGGCACGAGCCGTCTCTATGGATGGATAGAGAATGGGCCTAAACCACCACGCGGGCCCAGTGCGGATTGGTGGTTGTAAATATTATTAGACTTTGGCCCAGTGCGGATTGGTGGTTGTAAATATTATTAGACTTTTGTTTTGATTTAGTCATCTCATGTCCATCATGATTATTTCAAGGTTTGAACTCTTGAGGATGTAAATCCACAATCACGTCTTCCATTCGCAGTTTGTTTTAGGCACATCTTACAAAAACAACTCTTTGTTTGGCATACAAATACATAAAAAAATTGATGTCAAACATCAACACACTTGTAGGTACTATGGTACTACCTAAGCCCTAGGTCCTAATTTATGACGAGATCTCTTATTATTCTTAACAAACAGCTCGCACACACGAAGTACACAGGGACCAATTTAACTTTTACCGTTGTCATATAGGACAGCCGCTCAACTAATTCAATATGATGACTGGACACACGTGTGCTAAAAATATCATATAAGTGAGCTGCCTTTATGACACAAAGCCATCTGATGATGCAGCTGCTTGAAATCACACTGTCTCTTATATCAATAGCGATACGGATCAAGTTAGAACAGTATTCTGTTGCGGACACGAAAGCGTTGTTGCGCGCATGAACGAATTTATTATTGACAGTTAATATATTTGTTTGTCAGCCCGTAGTTGTGACACGAAATTCAATGTCCTTTGAGTTACTTTAATGGCTTACAGTGTAAGAGATCTCTTTGTAGCTATATTTGTTTAATTATGTGTTTTGTTACTAATACCGAGAGGATGAAAGACACGGGGCTTTCAACGATGTGAATGTTTATTATGCCTTAAAAGGTGTTTTTCGATTTTCACTATATCCAAATGTTTAAAGCAGTAACGTCATCATCGTTAGCTTATAAACGTTTCACTGATCTTTCTATGTGAACATGGGGAGACCGGGATTAGGTGGTCTATCTTCTCTATAATTGTATTAATAATTAAAGAGAAAACGTGTCGTTCGTTCGTTTGTGTCCCTTTTTAAGCACATTGCGCACACGGACACGGAGGAGTGTGAGATATGGTACAGTTAAAGTTTATATAGAAAGGGAGTCCCGAAATATAAAATTTTTGTATAATAAAATTACATAAAAAACATTGTTTCCACAACAACAATAATTTATTACGAAACGGTCGAATTGCGACCACTGGGAGAACACTAGTTTAGAATTATTGATTTTAATTATTGCTGTCTCACTAAAAAACCAGGACCAACGGCTTAATGTGCCTTGTTGTGGTAGAAGTCGAGGTATTTTTCTATTTATTCGGATTTTAAACTTTATTAAACATTAAAGTTTTCAACATTACTATATACACCAAAGTTTTCAAACAAATACAAACAAACATAAGTAAAATTATAACTGACTTGGCAACATAGTCTAAAAATAGTCGTGCACGCTGCCGACAACCAACTCGACAAACACAGGCAAAACCGAACACTGTGTCTGTCATTAAAACGATAAAACCTTTACGGAGGAGACACGGAAGCGCAGTTGGAAACGGCTCCGCATCAATTGAGGCACGGTCCTTAATCGTGTTGTTTACCACAGCCAACGGGCTGTAGTCTGGATTTACTCTCGGACTTGCTACCGATGCATCGTATTCTACATTTGAAACATTACAATCTTCGCTGTGTGTGATGTCCCTTGCTGTTTTTCAACGCTGTGTCTGTTGATTTGTTAGTAGACAACCGGAATTGGAAACAAAATCTTTAAAAGTAACGTTTGCGAATATAGTAATGGTAAATTGTAATAAAGGTATAAGAGCCAGCCTGTAACCATTAAATTTAACAGTGTTTACCCAGATATTTCCAGTGCTCCGCTCCTGGAGGATTTAATATATAATATCGCAATTGTTATGTAGATTAGGTTGCTTTTGACTTCGCATAGATGCAATTATCGTTTTGAATTTAGATGATCATTGCCTTTTATCACTCTGTGAAATAGCTCCGTTGTTTACATTAGGTACTATGTTAAAATTAAAAGCCAAAAAAGTATAATGGCTTATACTTTTTGTTTTAAATTTGTGTTTTTAAGAGTTCTTAACTTCTTACCGAGACGTGTCGATTTTTTTAACCTTTATAGGTATAATTACAAATGTATATGCAAAATTATTTCCCTGGAGCCGTCGGTTTTTGGATGGGTGACCCAAATAACTGTTCTCACGAAATATTTATTAAATATTTACAAAATACAGTGAAAAAATTAAACGCCCATCCGACCCAGCCAGGAATCGAACCTGAGTCTTCACGTCACTGGCCGCTATGCTACCGGGAAGGCTGACGTATGCGCTGAATTTTGTTACTGCTTTTTTAAGTTTTCGGTGCTTATAGCGGCACAGTGGTGCCATCTATCCAAAGGTTATTGCAACCGATGGCTATGCAAATTCATCTTTGCAGATGAAATACCACAAATTTGATAACACAACGCTATAGTAAAAAAATTAAACACTCACCCGCCGACCCAGTTTTTCACTGTATTATATACTTAAATATTTAATTCAGCTTCAGTGCAGCAATTAGCAATTAAAAATAAAAAGTAAAATATTTATTAGCGAAAATGTTGAACTTTGAGGGTTCGTTGAATAATCTTCCTATGACAGCAACATTGACGATAACTATCCATGGCTTTTTCTGGTATACACATGTATATAACCATCAGTTCCTTGATGTAAATCATTCTAAAGTTACAAACCTTTTCAGCACTCAATTTATAGAAAGGTTAACTTTTTCTTATCTATTCTGTTACTTTTACTAAGATCAATCAGTTACTGTTTTTAAGATCAATGCAGACTTGGATCGGTCTAGTGCACCTAGAGAGGTTGCAATACCCAGAAACACAACTACACACAGTTACAATGTCAGCAGTCTTTCATGAAGCTTTGAAAGTGATGTAAATGCTGTAGTAGGATACAAGTAATTTTATTTTTTCCCTTTAATTTTAACTTACACTAAAGAACAAATTTTGTTAAGATAAAGATTGTGAGAGACTGGTGCCTGAGTCACGGGCACCAGCGCTCTTCCCTCAAGATGTTGATGACAATTGTTTTTTTTACATTTGAAAACAATGAAAAAAAAAATTATTGAATTTAATTTAATGGTCGCCAGAAAAGTATAGATCGGAGAAAAGTTTATTATTATTATTTGGTTTTATAAGTAGTTTTGACGTCAAGGCCTGTGAAGGCTTATGTTGAATAAATGATTTGACTTTGACTTAGAAAAATAATAATTGTAGTCAAGTCAAGAAATTGAGAATTACATCACTTACAAAATGAAATAGATGTTTTTTTTGTGTTTATTGGTAACGCTTCTGTCAATATATCCCAAAATTCTTTGTACAAAAATATGTCCTCGACAACACACGACAGGATAAATGGGAATGCAATTTTGTATGGAGATTGGATCATGGCGAGGGGTCCTCCTCCCATTTTAAATCAGGTTAGTAAGGGACAGTCCAATGATCCGCCATTTCTAAGCACGTTCCGAGATGTCGTCGGGTTTTCTTACCTGAAATATAACGGGACGCCGCGCGCCGTGGGCTGGACGAACGGCGAAAAGAACTCTGTATCCTACTCGTATGTGAAAATCGGATTAAGGTAATAACGTATCATATACCTACCTTAAGAGGGGGTATAAAGGAAAATCGCTATTCGTAGATTTGATTTTAACACTAGAAGATAAACCACGATTTACCCTAAAAAAGTATTATAAATACTACAGCATACTTGAAAGGGACTGGACTAAGTGAAAGCATAATATAATTAAATTTTATCGATAATAAAAAATCACGAACTTACATCTAATTTTCAACTATTATCAATTTATTTTCAATTTGATGCATATTACTGAGCCAATATTTTACACATAATATCAAATTATATTACCAAGCGACCCTATTAATGATTTGAAAAAATAATGAATATTTTACGAGTAATTAAACTAAAACTTATTCGGTGCTTACGACATTCTTATTCCGCGCAAAACGCTCCACAGTCTGTAGAACAACAACAGCAACAGGCATGTTTTATTTCATAGAACGTCGTGGTTTATTTTATCTTATAGTGTTAAAATCAAATCTACGATGGATACCCCCCCTTAATGGAGTACGATGGCAGATAGTTTGTAAACAGAAGACAAAACTAAAGCTTGTTAAGGTCATCCCAAATTCCCAATAATGTGAAACACAGTGTGTAGAGCGTATCAAAAAGGTTCTTTTTAGGCAAAATTTCTTATATTAACCATAGTTGACAACGTTAAATTGTCTAAATGCTGTTCTTTTAGATACATCAATTAACAGCAAGGATTAGTTACATAATACGCATAAAATTTTCCATTCCAAGAGAGTGCTTGGAATATAATTAATCCCTATATTACCTACCATAATTAAAAATAATAAGTGCAAAGTAATCTATACTATTAATAAAGTGGTAAAGTTTGTGATTTTGTTTGGTTATTTGTCCAAAAATTCTTTCTCAGATAAAATACTTCATTCCTTGCTGGTAAGGCTTTATGTATTTCATTTAAAAAAATATATTTAAAATCTCAAATCAACATATTCTAAAGTTAGACCACTTGAATCCTTGCCGGTATCGAAGTGAATGTTATCCGTTTAAAAAAATCTCACCTCTATCTATAACGCAACAAACTAGCATTAGTAATGAAAACACAAATGTCTCGCAAGAGGCGTAGGTACAATAAAATGTAAAATTTACATAATAATTGTAATAGCAGAATTCACACGTCGTATGCTCGCTCTGTAATTGCCTTCGCATGTAATCCAATTTGTGGGTTCCGCGTCTAAAAATATATCTTACAATTAGGCAGTGTGGTGCCCACAGTCCTCTTGGGTCTACGTTGTATGCAGAAGATAAAAAATAAATCAAACTATCATGGTCACTAGAAATTATAACCAGGATTCTTTACCATGTGTATTATGGAATTCCGTGATCATGGCGCATGCAACTGTGGCGAAATATTAGATACTCACTTATGAATTTGACATTCATCATCATCATCATCATCTCAGCCAAAAGACGTCCACTGCTGGACAAAGGCCTCCCCCAAGGATACATAAGGATACATGAGGGGATTTGCCATAATCGCCACGCTTGGCAGGCGGGTTGGCGATCGCAGTAAGTTGATTGAGAGTTAACGTCAGAGAGATGCTGCTGCCCATCCTCTGGAATGGTCCCTTAGTCGGCTTTTACGACACCCACGGGAAGAGATGGGGTGGTGCAATTCTTTATCCCCGGCACCACACAGGGAATTTGACAAGAATCCCGTTAATAATTACTCTAATTACTCTTATGCAGAAAGAAGATATTGTAGCGTAGCAACAACCGAACACTCATTGATAGCTCACAATTGCGTAATGTATATAATCTGTTGCATATGTAAATTGTTACAAAATACATTGTAAGGTATATTTCACAAAGAAAACTAAGTTACGTGATAAATTCACTAAGTTCGCCAGTTGTCACCTATGGTAACATAAAACTTAAGAATCGTTAGAGTACATGGACAGAAAAGGTTGTCGAAAATCCACCGTAATTTTCCTCCGATTCCATTTTTGAAACAATATTTTATTAAGGCTGCACGGATTGTATCCTAAGCAATGAAAAATTAAAAAACGTCGGTGGAAAGGGAAAACTGCTTAAGCGCCAAAAAGTCATTAGTGGGAAATCAATTTTAAGGTTGAAACTTTAAAATAAATTTCCCACTAAATGATTTTTGGCGCTTTAGCAGTTTTCCCTTACCACCCACGAAAAGATAGAATGTAAGTTTGGATTGGCATTGACAGATTTTGGCCGCTCATCTTCCATTTTTGAAATTTTTGAAAAAAGTATTGAACAAGGTTTATTTAATTTAATGTATTTTTAGCATAATTAAAAAAAATAGCATTCGGCACCTCTTCTCTATAAATACTATAAGTATGCGAAATTTCATACTCGTCCGCGCAATTTTCGTAAAAAGGGGTAAATACAAAGTTTTTGCTTTACGTAGTACCGTTTATTCTAACAAAATTAAGATAATGCAAATAATTAATTAAAGTTAAAATAGGTTGTTTATTTTTTTTATAAGTTCATGTCACACAAATAAGCGCTACAAAAAAGTTTTTTTAAATAAACTGCTTATTTAAGACTAAAATATCTATTACACGCAAAGAAGTCATTACAAAGACCACTGTGAACGTTACGATTTTTTTATTTTTGTATTTTGTTTACAGTTAAACTGAAGACTTCATATAGCTTAGCACATTATCTAGTAGACAGTGTTCCCACAGCCAATCTGTTTGTCAATTGAGACAATTGAGAAGGTACTCCACTCCGCGCGTCGAGGGCCACTTGCTGCAAACACTTTTTTATTATTTTTAATTCTTAACTAGGCTTTTCCTGTTGTTTTTGGAATAGGAGGCGCGTGTAATGGAATGGCCAAGGTTTTTTTTTATTCAATAGGTAATACTGTTACGTACGTGACGAGATCGTTGACGCGGCGTGCGTGTTGCCATGCGATCGTGTAAGTGAATCAACTTCCGCAACGTTGGATCCCGGGATGGGTAACGAGTTTAAGGAAATCTCGTGATGCTCGCTGCTTCGGATGGCATGTCAGTTCCGAATTCTTGTTGTTATCATGTCGATGGCATAGAGCACACATGCTCTAATTACAAAAATTGCGATTTTTACTTTTTGACTGAAAACTGTATTCATTGACGTGCTCTATGTACCATTTGCACTTACCCACGTGTCGATATTCCATCTCTTTCTATCGTGTGCTCTAAGCCATCGATGTAATTATTTTTATTATTTCATTGAATATCAAAGACTCTTTGATACACCAACCTGCTACAAAATGTGTATAATCAACTAGTTCATCTTGTCCCCACTGCTGGGGCACGAGCCTTCCCTATGGATGGAAACAGGGAGAACGGGCCATAAACCACCACGCGGCCTACGCGGCTGCTATTGCAGAAGGGGCCAACGTCTTTAAGCATGGTAGGATTTTGGTCACCCATCCAAAGATCGGTCTTTGCGAAATTTACTTAACTTCAGCAATCAATCAATGCGCCATCGCATCGAGCTCCTCACAATGTGTGTAGGTGACAATGTTATAGTTAATATTCTGTTGTATAATAATGTGAAGGTTTCTAAAGGAAGGACAACTTTGTAATTGAATCTCGGTAGTTTATACATCAGTGGCTCGGTGGCTCTCATGATCGATCGCAGCCACTGACTCGCATAATCGCATAACCGCAAATAGAACTTGGCCGGCGACGCGTACGCTGCCTGCGCCCGCGCATATATGTGGCGACCGCACCACAGAGTTAATACTAGTTACTACCGCACGCCGCAGGTTGCCGCACCGCATGACCTTATGCCGTTGTGATAAGAGCTATTCAGGGTTGACGAGGAAGTTGTTGATGTCGTCCATTGTACCTACATCCGTGTGGTTTTTTACTTTTGTTCGTGAAACTAGTTTTGACAGCGACTATGCTCATTTTAATTTTTAATTAAAGATGTAATTTTTTTGGTTTAGTAACTTATTCTACAATTAGTAGGTATAGGACATAAGTGTTTGTTTTACTTAACTGTTTTCGTAGACAATATTTTTTATGAAAAATAGTAAAAAAACGTATAGGTATTAGGTACCTTGAAACAACTGAGAAAAATATTGTTACCAGCTAGGTATTTGCAATAAAGACATAGCAAACCATTCAAGCGAGATAGCTGAAACTGCAATCATAATTTACGACCAATTATCGACACGTAATAATTACAAATTGTAAATCACAAACAAACAATTTGCATAGATAATGCACACACACACACATACACACACTCACGCGGGGTTCATTCACTCGAGACCTTGACACAAATTCGCTCAATGAAATTTAGTGAGCGCAAGCGCACTGACTTGCTGCCATTCTATTTTCAACACTATATTTTAACCATTAAGAATGAATTGAACATAAATTTATTCACCTTTACAATTGAAAGTGCTATTCGATTTTGAACTGTATTATGTAGATGTAGTATTATTACATAAAGCTCTTATATAAATCGTTTGACATAACACTTAAAAATAATAGCGTGCACTGAATCAAAGATGTCACGTTGGATGATAGAAGTGCAAACTTATGCCCGATGTCATGGGGACCTGTCACGAATTCTCGATCCGATCCCAACGCCTCGGAGAATCTAGAAGGGGACGGGGAGACGCTTGCGTGATGCTATCCCCTCTAGAATCCTTCTAAGGATGTTTCTATCACTCGGCTCGAGGAATCCTTTCAGTTTCTCGCCGCCCACTAAACGTTCGGTTACGCTGTAAAGGCGGATAAAAGCCAACAACAACTTTGCTCGAAATAAAAATTATATCCGTATTTTAAGCCAGTCAACACTTTTTTAAGAGAAATAATTTTTGGCCACGTCTGGCCTTCACAACGTAACCAAGGTTATGACCAGCGAAAAGCATGGTCATTCCTCCCTTCGTCTATCGACATCACACGAGCTTGTTACCATACCTTTCTAGACTCTCCGGGGCCTTGAGTTGGATATCAAGACCGGGAAACCTCCAAAGGCTGGACTTAGGCTCGGGGTGACCGTGGCTTTCCAAGCCTAATTATAACACAAAATGGCGTATTTTACATTACTTAAAAACCATTTATCCGTTTAAAGTTTAGCAAATAATTAAATCGTGTCAACAACACTACAAATCGACTCCATTATACGAGTATATAGGCTTTATATAGCATATTAATGATACATAATCGACTCATGTATATAATCTTTAGTGCTTCAATTAACAATTTTTATGGTTAGTGTTAACCAAGCGATAGGCTTGCACAGTGCTATAATAATGCTGTCTTCCCTTTTTTACCCGACTGCAAAGGAAGGGTATTGTTTTTCTTGTATGTAATTTTCTTTATTACCTTATATCTCCAGAACCGCTGAACGGATTTACATAATTGAGGTATCGTTAGATTCGTCTTAGCTGCCCAAGTGTTCTTAGATAGGTGACGTTAAAAAAAACATGGCGGCTGTGCGACGCTTTTAGAGTTGGTGAAAAACATATTTTTTTTCGAATACTACATTATGGGTATCAAATTAGAGGGCTCTATACAAAGATTTCAAAAAGGTATATCATGAAATTCGTCTAAATAAAAAGGCATAAATAAAAAAAAAATTAAAAAGCAAAAAATAATAAGTAACTAAATAGAAAATCAACTGAAAAGACTGGAATAAGATAAAAATTCAATTTATGCAACATCATACATAACATGCAGTCGGAGGCACATAATTTAATGATCAAGTCAAATCATTCTCACTTTGTGATCAGTCCTGACGAACGTAAAAATGTGCGCACGTGTTTATATTTATTTATTTTTTATAATAGAAAGAGGCAAACGAGCAGGCTGGTCACCTGATGGAGAGTAACCACCACCGCCCATGGGGGTGTCCATGCAACACCAGAGGAATCGCACACGCGTTGCCGGCCTTTAAGGAAGAAATAGGCACGTTTCTTGAAGATCTCAAGGTCGTAACCAGCTTTTTCGAAGTTAATTTAGCTTTACCTTCCAAATGACCCCGAAACTAAACGTCACTCGAAATATCGACGCCAAGGATCCCAATTGTCGGGTTGGTATCAAGGAGAGCTCTCTCAAAGTTCAGAGGTACGACGAAAGTATGTTTTTTCGCGGTAAATGCGCAAACTTGTGTTTTGGAGGGGTCAAAGTGGACTAGGTTACGTCGGTCCCAAATCGAGACACATGAGTTAACATGTTTTCGGTGTCAGTCACAAGTTTAATCCGGCTCTCGATGATGCTTTCCAGAGAAATAGTAGCTCGTCCGGTGTAGAGCGTATCCTCAGTACAGGCGTCCGCATAGCAATGAAAGCTGTTGTTATGCAACATGTCATTGATATGCAGAAGAAACAGAGTAGGGGATAATACACACACCCTTTGCGGGACTCCAGCATTCACGGGCTTCATGTCAGAAAACGAAACCCTCGACTACGACTGTGATGCTACGCCCAGAAAGAAAGCTGGCGACCCATGAACACAATTTCTCAGGAAGCTCGTATGATAGAAGTTTAGAGAGAAGAGCCCTGTGCCATACCCTGTCAAAGGCTTTCGATACGTCCAAGCTAACTGCTAGTGCCTCCCCTTTACTCTCGACTGCCTCCGCCCATCGGTGAGTAAGGTACACTAAAAGATCACTAGCCGAACGACCGCGACGAAAACCATACTGGCGGTCACTGAGTAGCTGATTCTCTTCTAGATACCTTAAGAGCTGGCAGTTTGTAATTGACTCCATTATTTTGGAGAGCAAAGAGGTGATGGCCAGGCAGTCATCGGTTTTGTGCAATAGTGGTAGGGACGGCTGACAAAAATTCCGTAAGAGAGCTTTGGCGAGAGACCAGAACGCACGCGTACCCGAAGGAAGACGCATTAGCTTCTCGCCAATTCTACCTATGAATGATGACTTCGCCTCGGCAATGTCCTTCTTAAAAGACCTGGCGGCGAAGTTGTGCCTCCTTCTGAGCACGTTGGTGTTTGGATCCTTTGATGACACCGCATTAGCCCAGGCTTGGTAATGCTGTCGCTTTTGGCGAGACACAGCGACCAAACCAAGGTTGGGATCTGCCGCCAATGGGAACCACAGAGTTTGGAATGAAAAGTTCCATCCCCTGCAGTATCACATCAATGGAAAATGCCGTTTGAGGCAATCAACAAACTCTCTCCAAAAAAAAATAGTTTTGTTGCTTTAACATGTAAAAATCATGAATAACATCAATAATACTAAATTTTGAAAATTTATGTAAAAATATTTTTTTCCTGCTAAATTATGATAGAAATGTCGTGTTTCTTATAGAAGATTAGTAAATTGTTGATTAATAATTAAGTAAATAAAAGTTTAAACTTCTTAATTATTTATTTTACTGATTTATAATAAATAAACAAAAAGTTACAGGACTTCTTTGCATTTGAAATTGTAGTCGTTTTGATTTTTAAAAAGGCAGTAATACAAATTTACTGAAAGCATACTGTATAACCTGTAGGTGAATAATGGCGTAATGGTTTAGTACGCAGAGCCTTTACATGTAAAAAATCCTTTAAAAAGGTAGGTGTGTATTTGTTACACAAAATCCCTGCTGACGTTTTGAGACGAATAAAGACGTAAACAGAAACGCAAAAAAAAACGAAGTACGGTACCAATCTGTGGTACGGTCCTAAGCGAATAAACTTGTAATATAGTTTTTCTTTCATAATCTGGAATCTGGGAGTTTGTCACGATAGCTAGTTTATTTGGAAGCTTTTTTTTCGCTCTAACGATACAACATTTGTTGTACGAGTGATGATACAAATCTTTCAGTTTTTTGGCTCTCCTGTAAAATTACGATTTTCATAATACCGCTTTACTCGGTTGGGGCGTCGACATGACGTGTTACAATACATTGTATAATCATAGCATATTTTGTGAATTACGGTCGAATGTCGACTTGGTGACCACTAGTTCCAATAACTGTGTGGTTTATAATGGTGTGCCGCCACACCACGACTTGCCAGGCGACTATAATTGGACATTGGGCCGGCAAGCGCGCCCGGCTCACCTCTAATGCCCATTAATTGGAAGCCTTACGCCGGATAATCCCGGGGACATGTAATTTGAACTATCCGCTTAATAAAACCCTCATACGTCAATGTAACGTCGTGTCCATCTTTGATGTTAGTTAATCAATTAATTTGTTGTCTGTTATGTTCATTTGTGACACTTTTTTCGGATCCCCTTTTGTGTATCAGTATGAGTATGTAAATTAATTGACGTCTGCTGTGAATACAGACACAATAGAATTTTAATTGTTTCGGGCACTGATCAGTGCTCGCCGCAGATGAGAGATAAATTCTCAGGTGAATAAGAAATAATATTAACATCATTGTCGTGCCATCAGCTACATAGAGACCTCTATGGCCTAAGAATTCTTGGTGCACTGCGCTTTCTGCGTCACTAACCACAGGCCAGACGTATGCCAAGTGCTTTTCCGTTGTAAAGTAAAATAAAACGCGTTGTAAGTCTCCCACGTGTGATACACGAGCGGTTAGTCTGGCAGCGTCGGCACTGCGTATGGGCACAAAATAAGGCGACTGCAGAAGATAAGCTTCACACAAACGCGCTCGAGCAACGGACACATCCCCGCCCGATCCTCTAAATACCACTACACATTTACAGAATACACTAAATAAACATGCACACTAGTTTAGGCCCAAGACACCGTACTCGTAGAACAAGGGTACGACGAGCCGGTTCACACGCGCTCTATACCAGGTACAGACATGTACCTGGGCGCTTCTCCCCACCCCCACGACCCGGTCAACCCAAGCCGAGGTCCTAGCCTTTGGAGGCGCCCTCGGGTTGTCCCGCTCACAATCCGATCCGAACCCCTCGGAGAATCTAGTAGGGCGGGGACACACACTAGTGCGTGATGCCGTTCCCTCTAGAAAACCTCCGAAGGTGATTCGTTTTATACGGCTTGAAGAACCCTTAAAGTGTGCTCGGACGGACTGCTCCGGGCTGTTCCGAAGCTTACCTTCTGGGGTCTCCTTATTTAGTGCTCCGATCGCCACGCGCGAACTCATGACGCAGCTGATGACATTGGATGGGGAGTTGTGTTGGCAAAGGCTTCTGTGAAAACTATAACTTCTCTGTTCTTATAGCTGACTTTCAAAATATTTTTAGATAATAAACATAGTTCATAGTGCATAAAATTTACGAACTTTTTATTGGCCTGCCCTTGTTTCCAATTTTACGCTACGTAAGTTCTTCATCCATCCATTATGCTCGATCAGCGAAGAAATTATGTTTGTAAATCATAGCGAACAAATTAGAATTCGGAAAAAGATTTGTTTTCTTCGAACGGGATAGACAGACTTCCACCTTCTGAGATACATCCAGGTGCTCTACCAATTGGGCTATCGACGCAATCTCGAACCCTTGCAAAATTAATACGTCTATTAAAAATCTTATCAATTCTTAAAATATAAGATCGAATGGTGGATGACGTAATTATTGACGCTAATACTATTTTGGCGTACAACGTTACGGTACAATAGATAATGAAGTTCAACAATTCTTCCGTATTATATGTAATCTCCAAATACCAATAAATATACAATAATTGACTTTATTAGTAATTTTAAGAACTTGTATATTACGGGTTTCAAGTTTAACACCAGACACAGATATGTAATTTTGAGATGAAACTACTTTTACAGATTTTGCACATTTTACTGCTTTACCACAAAGCGATGGCTATGATGGCAATGCTTATAAAAGATGCTGTCGCTTTATTATAATATTTTTAGACAGAGACACAATATTTTAAACACGTGTTTAGCCATTGTTTAACTGTAAACACTGTTTTGTAGTAGGTACAATGGTATGTTTATCCTGACGTTTCGATAATAAAACCAAGTAGATCGATAAAAGTAGTTTCGTTTCAATGTAGTGTAGTGTTCGCGAAACTTTAGAAAACAATTATATTTAATTTTATTTGTAAACTAGCTGACCCGGCGGACTTCGTACCGCTTACTTTGACAGTTTCCATCATTGAGTTAAATATATCGCACCTTCAGAATTAAAGAGGCCTATCTCAAAAAGACAAGTTTTTAGAAAACGTCGATTAAAGATTCACAAATCTATACATTTTGTAGATAATGGGAGATATTTAGCTGTACTTTTCAAATATCCAATTTATTTTAATAACATTGAATGCTCGACTTATTTATCTAGATTATCTAAATCAATAAATAGTAAAATAAGAAATTATAATATTATATTTTTATTTATTTAAATTTACTGCCAATTTGGGTCTCTTTTTGATTAAAATCATTGTTTTTTAAAAAGACTTTTTGGTATTTAGGTCTCTCTAATTCTGAATATTTTCATTAAATTTTAATTATTTTCAGTATAGCAGTAACTCAATAACGAATAAGTCACAGCTGCATAGAATTTTTTTGCTATACAACAGACTCAATCAGTAGTAGGTCTACACTTTATTAAAAATAGTTACGTGTGCATACCTTACTTTTCAGTCGTGTACCGGCCTAATTACAAATGGGTCTTTACAAATACGAACACGCAGCGACTTGCTCGTTGTACTTGCGACTCACTACTGCTTGCGTCTCTTTAAAACGAAATAGACGCAGGGGAAGAGGGCGGCGTGAAACAGACCGAAGTGTTAGTGTCTCTTTCTCTGCGCTGCAGAAAGTCTTTCTTTTAATATGAGTCGATGAACATAGTTGTTTAAAGTCGTTTCGTGACTCAAAGTAAAAATCTCCGAAATTCGGAATGAGTCTCTTTAATTCTGAAGGTGCGATATATCAATGGTTTCCATGACAACAAAACAAACAAACCATTTTGTATTGGAAAATTAAATTGTCGTTTTTAGTATTTTATTATATAAGTATATATTTTTAATATAGCCTATGTTACTCAACGTTAAATCGATCCAGTAGTTTTTGAGTTTATTCGTTGCAAACATAGATACATAGATACATACATACATATATACAAAAATACAAATTTCCTTTTTATAATATTATAGTATATATAGATAAATAAAAAAATACTGTAATTGCTGTGGAATTTCTTAATTAGTAATGGTATATAACCGAATTACTTTTGCAAGTGTTAAAGTGAGAAGGCGTCATCTCAGGCAGTTGTTGAAATACAATTTTATTTAAAGAGTTGTGAAATGCTGTCTTCACGTCGTAATCTCTCGACAGTGACAACCTGCAAATAAATAACTCATAGCTTATAAAATCAATTAAAATTCTTTCTATTTTAAAATTTTCATATTCGTCATATCTAAGTACTTCATATTTACATAGTGCAGTCAAATATAAATCTGTACATTGTAAATCAGACAACAGGCATGCCACTGACTTGAAACCACTAAGTCACTATATTGATGGATAAGCCTCATACATTTCATACTGGATGGCGAAAACAGTAGCTAATTAGTAGTCTAATTTATTAACTTCTTCAATATTGACACTGCAACAGGGTACATTTGAAATAAAACTACTTTTTAGGCTGCTTTTCCATTAAACCTGTGCGTGGTAGCTAAAGGATGCGCGAGAAAAAATCCACCAAAGGACTTCTCCATTTCAATCCGCAAGGAAAAGAAAGTTTAGCTACACTCCTTTCCTACTTTCTATTTCTACGAAAGCTAGATCTTTAGACATTTCAAATATATATTCCATTAGGTAAACCAACATTTTCATTCTCAGTTTTATTTCAACTTTAAGAAATATGACATTTTCCAGAATTGTTTTTTGTTCAAGTCAATATGGATTTTACTTGTATCAAGAGCATCTTGAGAATCTCTGATAACAAATCAATAGTTAGTTTCTTCAACGAAGTTGACATCTTATATTAAGTTTAACAAAACGCGTTCATTTTAAGAATATCTTGCTTGATTTAGAAAATAGCGATGTCTATAACAAAATTCAACAAACAATAAAATTCTTGCGTTTAGTAATTTTTTCTTGTTGTCAAATTGTAAGATTTTCTTGTATTACTATGTAAATAACGTCTAACGTCTATAGGGTGAAGATCATTTTGTTTGAGCGAATAAATCTACCTTAGTACGAAGCAAAGTTTGTCTTTTTAAAAGAAATATGTCCTAACCGTGTTTTTGGTTTTTTTTTGGGGGGATTTTGTACTCGCGCAGCGCTTAGCTCCCTGGTGGATGAGCAGCCCTAACAACCTATATGTTACACTACCCGATAAGTTGACAGGGAGATGTATAATTACCCCATTTACTAATCTTAATGGCACCGAAGTTTAACGTATCCGATACGCGCTCGTAAAAACATGGCGTTACACAAACAGTGTCATCTCTGCTGTTATCGAAGAAGCGGCTTTGTTTTTAATTTCAGTTATATTAATAAACAATCCACTGCCGGTTTATTGCGAAATTAACATTCGATTAATGGTTCAGCAGCTACTATTGATATAAAGTGTCAGTTGAATACTATTACATTTTTATTAAGATTAAGAATGTTTTTTTGGAGAGAGTTTGCGGTTTGTGTTTGTCTGCATTTTCAGCGTCACCGGATTTTTTGGGACCGGCTAGAAACTTCAAGGGTTCCTCAAGCCGTGTGAAACGAGACACCGTCATCGTCAGAGGTTTTCTAGAGGGAATGACATCACGCACTAGTGCGAGTCCCCGTTCCCTATTAGATCCCCTAAAGGCCCTAAAACCCCTTAAGGCTCGAGTTGACTCGTGCCATGGTCAGGCTGAGGAAGTAGGTATTTTTAACAACCTCCATGGTATAGTGGTTATACCATCAATCGCAGACCCAGAGTTATCGGATACGGTTTCAGAGGCGTAGGTAAATATTATTGTAAACGGCGGTAGGGCTCATTTTAAGTCCGTCTGGCTAGCTAGCTACAAATAAATTACAAATACAAATTTTAAGTGCAAACCATGTATAGGTATCACGGTGATAAAATATATCACATGTTATCTCAGTGTTTCGTTATCACAACAATGTACTAACATTCATCACAACACAACAATGTACTAACATTATTGTGATGACGAAACACTGAGATAACATGTGATATATTTTATCACCGTGATACCTATACTTGGTTTAAGATAATAAGACCGAAGATGTACAATGTACTAACATTGTTGTGATGACTGTTAGGGGTAAGATAGCTAGTTCGGGTTCCGAGTGGAATGCGCTTTCATCTTCGGACTTATTATCTTTTACCATCAGCCGAGATAAAAGTCAAATAAAAAAGGCGTCTTATTATGAGGAGCTCGTTGGCACAGTGGTTAACGCGCCCGGTCTGCCAGTGCGGAGGTTAAGCAACTTTCGCAAAGGCCAGTCATCGGATGGGTGACCAAAAATTTGTCATCTTGAGCTTCTCCGTGCTTCGGAAAGCACGTAAAGCCGTTAGTCCCGGCTGCATTAGCAGTCGTTAATAACCACCAATCCGCACTGGGCCCGCGTGGTGGTTTATGGCCCGTTCTCCCTATCCATCATCCATAGGAAAGGCTCGTGCCCCAGCAGTGGGGACATAAAAATGGGCTGATGATGATGATGATACCAAATCTCACACTCCTCCTCCAGTGCTTGAAAAGGGGCACAAAGTCTTCGCTTCACGTACTAATAATATATGTATTGCAAAACTTATGTTACCAATATAATAGTTCGTACAGTGGGTGACCTCATTTCGCTATCTCCACCAATTTACAAGTTAATCCATGCACCTATCAGTTGACAGGTGTCCAGCTGCGATGTGCCAAGAGCGGAGATTACCCGCGGGCTAAGATTTATTGGCCAATCCATTCATCTTTATCAAATCTTAACTCTGAAATAAGCAGAAATATTACAGAGAATGCGTAGGATGAGCAGAAGATCCATCAATATTCTCAATCCGGCAAGTTTCGATAGAAACACTACCTACTGAGGATTTCCCATAGATAATGCCTTTGCCGACCTCCGTAGCCGAGTGGCTTGCATGCCGGAACTCTGAGGTCCTGGGTTCAATTCCCGGTCGGGTCAATAACGAAAAACTAATTTTTCGATATTTGTTCTGATTCTATGATTATTGTTTCTGATTCCCATAAAAGCGAGTGCTTTAGCTACTTAACTTGGGATCAGAACAATTTATGTGATTAATGATAGTTTGACTGAAGCCTATCATCGTAACGTAACATGTTCGATGCGAGCATTCGCATGGTCAGTGAGCCGAGCCGCTCGCCGGTCACCGCTCGCCGCTCGTTCTGTTATCAGTCAGTCAGCATTAACGTATCAAAGCTCGCCGCGAATATTACGTTACGGTTACATTACGATGTTCACTCCGGTCAGTCTCCACCATTATGTCGCAAACTTGAAAGAAAAGAGCTGGGGACCAATGATTACTTTGTCAGACTGTCATTCCGATGTCCCAAATATATATTTTCCGGAGCGGGCAGACTCTAGGAAATAACCTTCCCATTTTCTTTACAGTGTTCTTGATAGTGCCCCCGAGACGTAGTTTGGCGTCAGATGTTTAGTTCGTTTTTTTCTAAAATATTTCTCGCTCAATGAATAATGAAATATAGATGTTTTTTGAGAGTTTGTATTGTAAACGTTACTGTGAATTCTGAAACGAGTCCCTGATACCCTAAAAAAGCAGATGGCAAAGCACAGATAAGTTATCGCAAGGATAAACGAGTTACATAAGCGGCCACTAACTATGTAAACATGTTTTTCGATGCATAACATGCCAATTTTACCAAATTATATGATTCGGTGGAGTGGTGTCTACTGCTTTGACAATACAATGCTTTTTTGTCAGATTAGTGGCGAGGTGCGGCGCGCTGGCCAAGGTCACGCGCGGCGCGTGTAGTCGGCGCGGCGACTGTTCTTGGCTGCTCGTGCCCAAGCTAGCGGGTGTGACAGAGCTGCTTACTACATCATATTATTAAATCCTTTATTTTACATGATAGAAAGCACACATTGAACGCTTCTTTGGCCGAGTCGCAAAGCGCTCGGCCCGATATCCGAAGGTCAGGGTTCAATACCCAGCCCGCCAGCCCCCCTAGACAAGTGGAAAGACGCTAATAGAATAGAAATTCAATAGAATGGTTATTGTACGGGATTGACATAAGTCGTTTAAATATTTCAAAGTATTTTAAAGTTTTATTTGTTTTCTATTTTTATCATGTTAAAACTGTGCAGAAAAATATATTGCCCAATGATTGACCCAAAGTTTTTATGAGTAAGGTATAAATCGATTGTGATGTGACATGTTCCCAGTAGAAATCAAAAGTTGTTCGCAAATGTTTCTGTATCAATGTTTTATCGGAAATAATTTCATTCAACTGCTGATAATGGAAAAAATCTCTTGGACTGTTTTGCGTCTCTTGCGCGCTTTTAAAGACTCCTGTGATCCATTTTTTTTATATGTGTAAATGACGTATAAATGACGTTTATATCAATCCCATACAATAATCATTCAATTTCATTTCTATTCTATTAACTTTATGCCACTTGTGTAGGGGGGCTGGTCAGAATATGTGTGTTTCGGATTTTTCGTTGCATTATTATTACCCATTATTACCCATCTATTGTAGCGATGACTTGATTTTAATGATAGAGGCCTTTGCCCAGCAGCGGGCCAGTATATAGGCTTTTTACTTTACTTACATTGAAACACAAATTACACAAGGCATATACGAAGGTGAGCTTATCTCTAACAAAGAACTGAAATATTTTTGAAAGGTTTTAATTTAATTTATTAATAAATGCGACCGTAGGTAGGTAGGTTTCTTTCTTACTTCTGTTTAACTTTTCAGAGATATATCCTGTAGGTTGTTGATAAGATAACCATTCTAAATAACCAGATTTCGAAGATGCCTTGGTTGCCTACGCTTCTTAAGGGTAGTGAATAACTTAAGTACTGTATTCTCTAGACGTGTGACTATTTTTGAAAATGATTTTGAGAATGATTTAAAAATGATACAAATCCACTGTTAAGTTTTATATAGAAAATAAATTTACGCTTAATCAAATTCTAATTAAAGATAAAAATATTTAAATACTGTATGATATAATAACTTTCCCCATTCGTTACAAAATAACTATGTTTATTTAGGCTTTACTTATTGTTCGAGAATATACAGTAGGTACAGTGACACAAAAGTCACCGATGACCTCCGGATCAGTAGTGATTCAAAATTGATATAATAGTGTGAGAAATTATAGTCACCAGTTCAAAACGACAGCCGAATCTCATTCACCATTCAGCTGTGCCCTTGTCGCTATTGACATAACACAAGGAGACGGCAGAAGGTAAGCTTCATACATACCGCGCTCGAGAATACCGAATCTCGGAACATCTCGAACCAATCTGAGCGCAGCTGTTGCGAGATTCCGTTTCCGTAATAGGTAGTCTGAGCGCAGTGTTTACCTTCTGGGATTTACTTATTTTATGGTATTGTCTTCTCTAATCTTTCATCATCATCATCATCATCATCATCATCATCATCATCATTACCACTACCACCACCATCATCATTATTATCATCAGCTAATTTTAGGTCACACTGCTGGGGCACGAGCCTTCCCTATGGATGGATAGGGAGAACGGGCCATAAACCACCACGCGCGCCCTATGCGGATCGGTGGTTGTTAACGACTGCTAATGCAGCCGGGACCAACGGCTTTACGTGCCTTCCGAAGCACGGAGGAGCTCGAGATGACCAGCCTTTGCGAAAGTTGCTGAACCCGAAAGTTGCTGAACCTGAGCACTCGCAGACTAGGCGCGTTAACCACTGCGCCATCGAGCTCCTCAATACTTACTGACTTATTAATAACAATCAATACTCTGATAGTTATTGTTTCGTAATCGTCATGAATAAAAAAGAAATAAAAAAATATATTTCATGATACATCTGTAAAAATTGTGACCTTCATAGTTATAACACTCGCAATAAGAATAAACTTGCCGTCTTTCAGGCTTCATTTAAAACAGGTGGCTCGTTTTTGGGTAAATGTATAACTTTTTATAATAAACTTCCACAAAATATAGTTGAAATTTAGAGCCCTTAAATTTAAAGCACATGTCAAAAATACTAATGAGTAAAGGTTATTATAAAGTGGTAGATTATGTTAATGATAACAATGTATGGATATAGTTTGTACATACACAATAGTGCAAATTAATGTAATGAATTTGATGTAATTATTGGCTTTTTTTTAAATAAAACTGTATTGTAACACTACAGGAGAAAGAAACTGCCCACGCTGAGTTTCTAGCGGCTTCTTCTTGGTACAAGGTCTCCACCACCGTAGGGTTTACGAAGTCATGGCTTTGAATTGACGTTCAAAAAACACTTGTAAAAGTTCATTTTGATTTATTTTTTTTAAATTGATTTTTTTTTGTGTTTTGAATACAATTTCGGCAAAACAAAAGTACACCAAATATTGTAGTTGTTATTGCAGAATGTTTGTAGTTGTAGTAGTGTCGTTGTGTAGTGTCGTTGTGGCGGCAGTGGTGAACCCAGCCGGGAAGGTCGTCGTTCGGGCCGCGTACTTGTAAACAGGTCCATTAGCCACGATAAAACTTGCAAAACACTCACGATTATTTTTAGGTCTCGTGCCGTTGATGTTATGTTGTTATCAAAGATTTGGTGATAAAAATACGTGACGCCCATCATCATGAGTGCGTGTGTGCTCTACAAATAGGATGGTACTTTTAATTACATAACGAGAAGCGTTTGGTCTTTTTAAAACCTATAGGTAGGTGATGTGATGATAAAGCCGTTTTTTTGTTTCATATTAAAAGTTTGCAAACGAGCAGGCGGGCCGCCTGATGGTGAGCGGTTACCGTCGTCCATGGACATCAGCAACATCAGAGGGGTTGCTTTTGTGTTGCCAACCTGAAGAAACCTTTACACTCTTTTGAAAGAATCTATGTCCTAGTTTAGTGGAAAAACCTCGGATGGAAGCTCATTCCATAATTTGAAGGTGCGTGGAATAAACCTCTTCCGGAAACGAACTAGATTTTATAACAAACAGGCATAAATATATTTTTTCGGAGGTAGTTTTCTGATTCCGTCAGGCGGCATTATCAGCGTCACTGGACTTTTAATAGGCATATACATACATCCAAGTATTCTCGTATCAAATAAAAACATATGGCATCATGACGTTTTAAACCCATTTCCACTAAGGTGTTTGTGGAAAAGTAGCCTGAAGAGAACTCTGATCGCACAACCGACAGTGTCCGAACTTTCCCGAAGCCACGCACGCCGCCTGCTGCGCATGCCCGCTATCTTATCTTATCTCGCGGCCCGTGACGATCTGCGTGATTGCGGCCCTCGGAGACAGCGCGCTGGCAGCTCGGCAGCTCGTCAGCTCGGCTATCGATGAAACTCCGAAAACAATGATAATCGACAATATCCCACAGTGCCACAGAGTAGTGAGTTCAGTAATTTGGTAGTTGACTTGTTAGGTCAATAAAGAAACTTTTCAGCAACTGTCAGAGTGATTGTTTCAATATAAATTGTATGGGAATGGCAAATATGACGTCACTATTTTCTTACGATAATTGAGTTTTTATTACTAACATTATAAGTTACAGAAAAAATGGAGGTTTATGCTTAGGTTAAATAATTTTTTTTTAATGTTTTAAAGAACTGTCGTGATTTCATTTATACGTTTAATGTACTGAAATTAATTATAATTGTTGCAAACATCCCTTTTGTGCTACTCATTATAGTACTTTCTATATCAGTAAATAAAAATAAGTTATATGAATACTGCCTTAACCCGGCATGTCATGGGGTGCGGGTTCGAATCCCGCTCATGGATTTTTTTCGAAGGGTTCGAAACGTTAAGATAAACATTAAATCAGATTAATGTGTAAAATAAACGCGAGTAAATCCTTAAAAGTTGGTAGTTTCATTTCAATGTATAGTGTTCGCTTAAACTTTAGAAAACAATAATATACCTAAATATTTATAAAAAACAGTGAAAAAATTAAATGCCTACCTGACCCAGTCAGGAATCAAAGCAGTGAAAAAGTTTAGTGCTTACGTCAGCCTTCCCGGTAGCATAATGGTCAGTGCAGCCGCCCGGATTGCGGAAGACCCAGGTTCGATTCCCGGCTGGGCAGGGTAGGCATTTACTTTTTTCACTGTATTTTATAAATATTTAATTTAGCTTAAGTGTAGCAATTAGCACATAAAAATAAAAAGTTAAATAATATACCTACTGTAACGTAGTAGTCTGTAACATTTTACAGAAGCGCGCCGATGACTCATTGGTTGTTTGTTACTTAGCATGCAACGGCGGGTCGCGAGTTCGAGGTCCACACGTTTTGACACGGTTATTTTTAAAATGAAACACCTTCTACGGATATATTTGTGTTTATTGAAAAAATACCTATTTGAAAAAAAAGGAAATAGGATAATAATAATAATAAAATATATAAAAGTACAATAAATGCGAATCCATATGAAATATTTGTCAGTTATTTTTATTAATAATTTTTCGAATTTACGATTTTATTTTTAATTACTTAGGAACAAACCTGTATTGTAATGACACAATACATGTTTATGTCTCCCACGATAATAACCTATTATTAAACACTAGCCGTCGCCCGCAGTTTCACCCGCGTGGTTCCCGTTCCCGTGGGAATATCGGAATAAAAGTGTTCTATGTGTTAATCCAGGTTAAAAACTATCTGTATGCCGAATTTCATCCAAATCCATCCATCCACAGACACACACACATACACATAAACTTTCGCATTTATAATATTAATGTGATTGTGATTATTTTGACAGACATTATTATACTGGTCACCCTTCCTTGGAGTTATATTGGAATGTCTACTTATATTCTCACATTGTAACATGTAGGTAGGTAAGTGTAAAAATTTTACCTAATGTTGTAATTTTGTTTTTTTTAAATACCCAAAAAAAGTGCTGTCCATATCACACTAATATTATAAATGCGAAAGTTTGTGTATCGCATGCAGCGTGAAGTTGTGTTGCTTCTTCACGCTGCAGCGGATGGATGGATTTGGATGAAATTTGGCATACAGATAGTTTATAACCTAGATTAACACATAAGATACTTTTTATCCCGATATTCCCACAGGAATGAAACTTATAATTCACTACTAAAGTCTTGGATTTGATGTTGGGAATAGAACCTAATTGGTAGTTTTTTATACTTTTTTATTGAAATTTTGACAGACTTTGAAACTGTCAAAGCAGTACGAAGTCCGCCGGGTCCAATATTAGTAACATAACTCTAAAAAGCACAGGAAGAGCACGTGCTCTATCTGTCTCACTTGCACAATCATAACTAGGATCAATTAAGCCAAAGTAACCCATTGTTACAAACGTATTGTATTTAGCACGCACTTTCGTTCAAATAAAAAGCTAAACAAAAATGTATGCGATTCACTTTGAGAGATAGCGCCGTGGAGCGTTAAGGCGTAATCTCCTAAATAGCTGTTATCTGCTCGCATGCAGGTATGTTAATGAGGGAAAAACGGTCAAGCGCGAACCGCCCAGTAATTGCAATACTCCATTTGACTTCTGCCGCTGCTATACTAATAAGACAATTAAATCACCCCGAAATTATAACATGATAATGTCAACGTATTTTACAATACTTTATTCGTATTTTACATGTGGAAAAAAAAACGGCTGAGGCACATCAGCTGAATTAGTTCTGAGAGATAGGCAAATGTGGTTAAAAAACTATTGTATAAAAATTATATTGAAAATTTATTAGCGAGGCATTAATCAGCCAAAATCTGAAGCTCATCAAGCAGACTGTCAGACACTTATCAGGTAGATTATCATACACTTATCTGCAAGGCCATCTGATGCTTATCAAAATGGGTACAAGACACTTGATGATGATTGATGACTATACCCAACTACCCCGTCAGATATAGAAAGAGATCAGAAAGAAAATGTTCAAATAACTTTTAACGCAAATTTTGTTGCGAACAAATTACAAAAACACAAATGTTGAAAAAATTTCCACGAGCAGGATTTGAACCTGCACCCTTCTGACATACCGGGTCAGGTGCTCTTCCCATTGAGCTATCGTGGTTCTAACCAGCCTTAAACCTTTTAACCAGCGTTAAAACTTATTTGAACATTTTATAAATAGCTTGCTTACTTGTTAACTGATCTTTAATATTTGTAAAAATATTATGATCGGATGTTAGTGACGGTAGTTGTTGACATTGAATGGGCGCCTTTGGCTTTCAAAGTAAAAAAAAAAGTGTTGAATAATTTCGGCGGGCTGGTTAGAACCACGATAGCTCAATCGGAAGAGCACCTGACCCGGTATGTCAGAAAGGTGCAGGTTCAAATCCTGCTCGTGGAAATTTTTTCAAGATCAGAAAGAGTTCAAAAAATAAAATCAGTTATACGTATGGGTTTGTTTGTTAATTCTACCCAAAAAAGGTTAGGAGTTTTCACCGAGGAACCCTAGGGAGATAGGTATTCTCGTTTGTCCGTATCCCCGGCAGGCGTGGAAGCCTGTGTGGTCGTGGCATGAGATAAGCAACCACGCAACATACTCCTGCGCAGCCTCCACGCTCCATGCACATCCGAAGAACTTTTGAAACCACACAAAAACCTATCATTTTTTTATTTATATCTCTTATAATTATACAGCAATTTTTAATGAACAGATAATGGTATAATTCTATATTGTATACATATGTATGTGATATTGTTGGTTATAGATCGTCCCAATTATCAGTTTTTTCATAATTTTCTCTTTTCATTGTCATAGCAAAGTAAGCAAGTTCTATAGAGAAGGCTATTGTCCCAGCAGTCGGGACATAAAATGAGCTGATGATGATGATGATGATGATAATGATGATGATGATGATGATGATGATGATGATGATGATGATGATGATGATGATGATGATGATAGCAAATGGCTCCATCATTGAAATCAAGTCATAACTACTATAATATCTCAAAACGGTTCTTAAAACCCTTTCACAATCACAGGTATGTATATTCCCACCATAACCATATTTTGAACTTTATGTGATTGAGATAAAAGAAATAATCAAACATGTTCTGTCTGTTAAAATATTGATGGGCAATGGTCATGGCAATGTATATTCATGAATCTTATTGATTTTGTACTTAAAAGATTTTAAGACTTTATTGGTCTCAAAATCATGTAAAATATTTTCAAATGATCTCACTTTCAGATAAACACTAATTAATAATGAATATAACAGGCTGGTGGATGTCCAGAATATCTTCGATCTGTTCTTAAGGCAACTTTTAGAGCAGTAGATGGGGGACAAAATGTTATACACTAAATTATCTTAATTAATGGCTTCGCGTTTAGCATTTAGCCAATTTCAAGTATTTTTTATTATTAGTGATAAGGATACAATTGTACGGTAGATAGAAATTAAAATGTCTCACAACACGTGTACGGGAAGAACTCGGGTGAAAACTCTTATATACTATTATGCCAATACGAAGCAGAGTAGTTCTATTTATATTATTTGACAATCCTATTTGGAAGCTAAATCTTCTCACTATATTTTGTTAGGGTGTTAATTATATAATGAGTCTAACAACTTTACCAGCTGCTAATTATTATGTCAGAGGACAAAACGAGTCGAGTAGAAAGTTGCACAAGACAAACGGAACGACGCAGACGCAGAGGCGAATCACACACAACACGCAGCGCTGCGGTGGCCACGTTTTACCATTTTAAGAGACACGATCAAATAAAAAATACTTTTTTTTCATAAAAAAATCATTTATTCAGTTTAGGCTAAAAGTTTGATCTCATGAATGTCACCATGCCATCTGTTCGCAACTCTACATTGATGGAGACTTTTAATTTAAGTAAAATGCTGTCCTGCACATACGCTGAAGGCTTTGGCGACCCCGGGAAATGTAGGACTCTCCATCTCTTCCCTCCTTCAGCCACATAAATCTCCACGAAGAAGGGAAGGTCTACCCACAAAAAAAATAGTTTTTCCGTCACTGGGACGGCTCGGGATCACAAACCGCGAGCACCGACCCGCTTAAGAAGAGGCGCCCCGGGATAGTATGGGCGCCCCCCAGACGCCTGTGACACTTCCTAGCGTACTTTGAATTCATCCTTGCATAACAGCTAAATGCTAACGATTATTTTGAGATTCTACAGTACGCTGGTGAAAACACTATAAAGTAGTTAGTGAAGTTCCTTTGTAGAGTTATCTATCTTTTTTTGGTTTTACTTTCACCACATAGTCTTTCACGATCTACCCCTTTCTCGTCACACGCTGATCCTGCTCCTCATTACATGTCCAATACTAAGACAGGTTAGTATCCCATATCCCAATACCCATAAATTTTAACAATGACTTGATTTCAATGATGGAGGCCTTTGCCTAGCAGTGGGAAAGGATACAGGGTATTTATGTATTTACCAAGACAATTATTATAATTAAAGAAAAATCTCTTTCAGCAGATGATTTGTGGTCTCCCTACTCGAGTCACACCCGCGGGGCGCTGCCGCCGTCACTAATTATTTCTTTACTTTGCAAACACGAGTAGAAAACTGCGTGCATGGCGCCCATGTAACTCGTTACGTCACGTTCGACGGATTGACTTGATCCGATGCGATCCGCACTCCAATAATCACCGTTAACAATAAACTCTCGCAATCTATAGTTTTCGACTTTCGACTGAGTCAGCGAGCGGTTCGCCTGATGATAAGTGGTTACAAACGAAGCCCATTGAAAGCCACAGTTCATTAATATCACGTCTTATAGTTTAGGTAATAGTGATGACATACTCGTAGTTTCTAATTCATAAACTCGTACAATAAATACGAAAATAAAATTTAATGTTGACAGTCGCTTAAAAGTATATTTCTGTGACCGCGTTTTTTCTCCACAATAACATCTATCAATTAGGTTTTATTTCTAATATTTCGCTTATTATTTACTTAAGGTTATTTGTGATTCAGCTCCAATAAGAGCAGCAGTAAGAGGAGTCAGAAGCCACTCTCATAATAAAGTAGCATATAGGTAGGTCGCCTCGGTGGCTGTGTGGCAGTTCGTTCGGCCTGATAACCGAAGGTCTCGAGTTCAATCCCTAGGTCGGGCAAAATGTATATTGGATTTTTTGCCGCCCGCATTTGGTAAGCGTGGTGATGAAGCCATTACCCATCAATTGTAACGATGACTTGGTTTCAATGATGCCTTTGCCCATCAGTGGGATAGTTATCGGCTGTTTACTTACTTTTCTTATAGGTAGGTTTGTCTAGACCATGCAAGTCTAACTAAAAAAACATGCATTTTTAAAGAATACATGTTATGTCTATAGATGTTGTTAATGCAGTCGCCCACGTAAAATATAGGCATCTATTTTATAAAACATTTTATTGTAATTACAATATGTATGCATGTATGTATAATATATACAGGTCGACTTTTTTATCACCATCCAAACCTTCTGAGATGACTCCCGTGATACAAACGAACAACTATTAATATTGGACCAACTTCCTAACTCGAAAAAAAAATCAGCTGTTCCAAACAAAACATCAATATTTATTCGACCAAAATGTATGGAACAGCTGATTTTTTTTCGAGTTAGGGAGTTAGTCCATTAGAAAAACGTCGACCTGTATAAATATATATTTTATTTACATACAAATAAAATGTTTAGACGTAAATCACATTATGTTTTTCTAATGTACAATTGTACGGTCCCGTTCTCTGACCCTGACTAATTTATTATTTGTTTTTTTAAATCATACGCATCAGTCAGTTCATATTGCGTAAAAGGCATTGTTAGGAAAATTGTTTTGTTTAGTTAGGTAGGTACCTATTTTTTATTAATTATACCTTTGTGTCAGCAGAATTCATGTTGATTGTAGTATAATGTATCAATACAAAGGTTTCTGTTACAAGCATAATCAGTGTTTTTACAACCAAGTTATATTTTATTAAATATTGAATCAAAACAGGTAGGTACTCGATGTCATAATGCACATCTCAAATAGAAATCTCACTGCTCGATGTGTAATTGTGTATATTGATTTGGTAAATGCGAAACAGATTCGTCATACACTCTAATGTTCTAAGAAAACTCACAAACTAAGTTTCTAAGCATTTGGGAACAACTCGCCAAGTGTAGCGCCTGCTCTGTGCGGTCCTCGGGCTCCAACGCAAATATTGTCACAAATGTTTAAATATACTTAGCTACTTACACTGGAAGTACTTGTATCGCTGCTAGATTTACGACGTGTATCAGAGAGGTGTGGTAAAAAAGAAAAGATCCAAAGTGTATTCGATCCAGATCACAAGATCTTTAAAAATTATGTGTTAGTAACAACACATAATTAACTTTAATTTGTCATGCAATCGTAAATTTAATATTTATATTAGTGAAGGCAAGCACGCATAAGCAAGCAGCAGTGATCATTCCATGATAACTCCTTTTTAATTTCATACTAATTTTAGATAGCAAACTTAATTTATTTAATTTAATAATGTAACTAATTTCTAGAAATCTTCACTCTTATTATACTGAATGTCAGGTAAGTACGTAATAACGTAATCTCTTATTTTATATGTTTGTACACAGATTATATATGAGAAATAATAAATTGATCCACAAAAAAATAGTAGGCTAGCACCTAAAATGCTAAGTTAGCATCTAAATAGTAGTTTAGGTGCTAACTTTGTATTTTTAGGTGCTAACTTAGTATTTTTGTGGGTTAGGTTAGGTTAGTTTGGTGATCGATTAAATACAACCCTTTATATATTACTAATCTTGTGTTTGCCTGTTATTGTTTTTGCACTATAGTTTAAAAAAAATGTATTTTAGAGAAATGGTAAAGGAAGAAGAAGTAATTGGTGTAAAAATGTTGGCAAACCTTATAAATAAATAAATAAATCATAAATGTAAGTACACAGAGGTTACTAAACCACTAGGTCTGTGACTTGTTTATTCTGATGTGTCGGCACAATAAAAAATATTTTATTGAAAATTGCATAACAAATCAAAGTTAATAACTATGTCTTAGTAACTCTGCATACAAGATCTACATCGGATACATTTTGGATCTTTTAATTTTGACCACACCTTTCTGTTACACGTTGTATATCTTATGTTCCCAACGGGGTATCTCACGGCGTTTACCCAAAACAAGGAGACAGAATGTAAGCTTCATACAAACGCGAGCAACGCACACATAGACAGCCTCTCAAGGACACGGGATCTCGCATCAGCTGCACTCGGACTGTTCCGAGCTGTTCCGAGATCCGTGTCCATGCACGGTTTCTATGTGTGCGTTGCCCGAGCGCGGTACGTTAGCTTACCTTCTGGGTCTCCTTATTTTGTCGCATTTATCTCACTCGACGTTAGGTGACGATAAAGTAGACGTTTTGGGTCTTTACCATAAGCACTTATAATAAAAATACTTACAATTGTGTTAGTTTTAAGATAAAATTTTACTAGAAAAAAAAATCAACCAGCCTCAGGAAGCTCGAGTGGAAATCGAACCCACGACCATTGGATAACCGGTCCAATGCTCTCACCGCTGAGCCACCGAGGCCCCAGAAGACTCGTTGAATTTTTCTAGTAGTTTGTGATTGACGCTGCAAGCCAGCGGTATTACGTCACTGTGAAGTTACTACCATCACAGTCGAAAGAACAGTTTTGCAAGTATTTAACAATCGATAAAGACGTTAATTCCTTTAAATATTTATATTATTTTGAGTGTTGCATTCATAATGCTATATTTAGTTACTTCGGGTTCGATTCTTAGTCGAGCTTCCTGAGGCTGCTTGATTTTTTTTAGTAAAATTTTATCTTGTAACTAAATATTTATATATATTTATACTTATATTCCCTGTGTGGTGCCGGGGATAAAGTATTGCACCACCCCATCTCTTCCCGTGGGTGTGGTAAAAGCCGACTAAGGGACCATTCCAGAGGATGGGCAGCAGCATCTCTCTGAGGTTACCCTCAACCTACTGCGATCGCCAACCCGCCTGCCAAGCGTGGCGATTACGGCAAATACCCCTCATATCCTTGGGGGAGGCCTTTGTCCCGCAGTGGACGTCTTTTGACTGAGATGATGATGATGATGATGAACTAAATATAGCATTGTGATTGCAAAACTCAAAATAATATAAATGTGTTAGTTTTATTAGTCTAGAGAACAAGCATATATACGATCGCTCGATAATCTCTTATTATACCTTTCATTATTTTATTTGGAGACCATGAAGGTCTTCATGGTCCCATAATTGTTGATGAAAGTTCTTCCAATGTCCTTGAATCTCAGTCAATGACGGTCTCCCTAGTAATTGTCGAGATCATCCCTATTAATCATCGTGCTTCGAAAGGCACGTAAAGCCGTTGGTCCCGGCTGCATTAGCAGTCGTTAACAACCACCAATCCGCACTGGGTCCGCGTGGTGGTTTATGGCCCGCTCTCCCTATCCATCCGTAGGGATGGCTCGTGCTCCAGCAGTGGGGACATAAATGAGCTGATGATGATGATGATGGTCCCTATTAACACATTTCGGGCGACCAGTACACTACCATCTGTCCTCAGGTATCCAAATACTAAATTTGCCCGGACATGCTAACCCAATTTAAGCCTAGCAATGCTTTTACTTACATCAGCTCTTAGAATAATAACGCCTAGAAGCCGAGTACGCGCACGGCGATTGAGGCAAGTTTAACCAAGCCATATGTGGCTTGGTTGGCCGAACGGCTCGCTAGTATCCAAGGTCACGTCGTGTTGTAAGCAGCTCCGCAATTTTTGTTTATAATGACGATTTGTGCCATCAAAGGATGCTTTCACAAGTCAGAATCTAGCTAAAAGGATGCTAAGATTACATTTCACCTGTAAGAACAGCTAATCAAAGTCTATTTTTTCGTAAAACACGATATTAATGTTCGTAAATTTGTAATATGTCATTCCATGTATGTTTTGCTAGATGTAGGAAAACTTTTACCCCATTTCATGTTCCGAGTTATTTTTATTTGGAGTTGTTTTTATCAAAGTCTAGAGTCCAAGAAAGACAATTTATCACGATTGCTGTTATCAAAGCGCCAGTTATTTAGAAAATAGTTACAGCTACAAGGATTTTAAACTGACATGCTGAAAAAATGTTATAACAGTAATTTTTTCTGATAAGACTGATTTTGGTGCAATAAAGTAAATGAATAAATATTGGCATTCTTTTTTATCACCAAACATTGTTACATTTACATAACATTACATGTACATGTTTTCGTGTTATATGTAAGTATCTTTAAATAAGTAGCTAATGATATGAGAATTGTGGTAGTCGTAGCTTCAATGCCATCTAACTAAAGGCTCAAAATAATATTCAATGCATAATGAGATAAAATTATGCTTCCAAATAGTTTAAGAGAGAAGTGGCGGTCCATTGTCTCTGCCTACCCCTCCTGAGGGATTGAGGCGTGAGTTATTTATGTATGTATGTACCTTACAATTTTTACTTTTTTAAATAATAATAACAAAATTAAATGAAAAAATCTTAATGTATATAACAGTTAATATTATTAATGTATGCCGTTAATATAATAAAATAAAATTATGTAATAATTATAGAAGACAATTTTCTCTTTGTGACTATTGACTTTGTGGCTATTTTCACATAAAAAAATTAAAGTATTTAAAATAACATATGTAACAACAAAACAATTTTTAAACTATGAAACAAGATAAGAGTTTAGTAACTTACCCATTTACCTCGAGTTTGGGGAAATTAACATTTTACTTGCAACATTTATTCGTACGGTTGTGTGTGTAATGACAAGCTGCGGACGCACACGACGGAGTATTTTGTGCCTCAATATTTTGACGAACTTTGTTTGACACTATCGTTCTAGGCGTTATTATTCTAAGCATCAGCTATGCTTATTTATGGCCGCATCATTCTCTTTAACACAAATGGTTCTCTTTAAGCTGAGTAGGTATACTGAATTAATTATAAACCTATGAGTATCTTCAATATATTATATAGTTTTAACCAAACATTGTAATAAAAGCACCCTTTTGAGCGCTTGCTGAGCGCCGCACAAACACTTGAGATAACACATGGGCGCGTGGCCTCCATTTTGCACTACTTTATCGCTCCTAGCAAATACTATAATATAATTTGAATAAATTAATATTTACTGGCGAAGCGACTTAACCGACTTGGAACACCGCACGCAAAACTAATACGTATGGTCTTGTAATAGAGTAGGAAATGCGTTGCCCGCAGACGTCCGTTGGAGCGCACGATTTGCAAAAAGATGATAATAAACTAGGTTGATAGAGCCGGTTCGAACCGGTTCGACTCGGCTGATCCCATTACGTGTTGTACTCCCAAAAATAGCGGAATTAATAAACAAATATAATTAAATAAAGTCAATTGTATTCCAAGGTCTACGCTAATTAACCATTTAATATTTATACAACACTAGCTGACCCGGCGGACTTCGTATCGCTTTGACAGTTTCTATGTCAACAATACAAACAAATCGTTTCTATGACAACAAAACAAACAAATCGAAGAACATTTCGAATTGGAAAATTAAATTGTAAAAAAAAAAATGTTTGGTGTGGACCACCCTTATCACTTAGGGGTATGAAAAATAGATTACGACCGATTGTCAGACCTACCGAATACACATATAAATTTTCATAAAAATCGAGCCGTTTCCATGACAATAAAATAAAACAAATAAATTTGTATTGGAAAATTAAATTGTCGTTTGTAGTATTTTCCATTACTTATTATTTATGTTTCTCACCGTTTAAAACTTCCCTGAACTTCCACAAATATTTCAAAATTAAAATTAGCCAAATCGGTCCAGCCATTCTCGAGTTTTAGCGATTCAAACGAACAGCAATTGATTTATATAGTATATATATATATATAGATAAACTATATATATATATATATATATATATATATATATATATATATATATATAGATAGACTGGCGGACTTTTTCATGACAACAAAACAAACAAATCATTCGTCCGCTTAAGAACACCCGTATCCGATGATACCACGCCACCTACCGGGTCCAATTGTAAATTCATAAACCATTCTCGAATCCACTTGAACACACAGAAAATTTCATCCAAATCTGTCTAGTCGTTAAGAAGGAGTTCAATAACATACACACGCACAGAAGATTTATATATATAAAGATATTGAATACAATCATGGTGACTTGCTTAGTTTGCTCTCAAACGTTTTCTGTTGAAAAGGGTATCTATAGAATATAATATTTTTTTTAAAACTTTATTTGTGTTTTGAATAACATAATGTGTTGGACTAAGTTATATTATATTATATTAGGCCTTTGTCCAGCAGTGGACGTCTTTTGGCTGAGATGATGATGATGATGATGATGAAGTTATATTTCCAGACTCGTTTCTTAAGTAAGCATGTGTATCCATCTCCTGAATGAAGTTACTGCTCAGATACAAAGTTATCAAAAAATGTTATAAAACTAACAAATAAATATTTTCAAATTTTAATTAAATAAATTATGTTTTTTACAACATCAGATTATCACAAAACTGTGTATTATTAATATCAAGGTAAAATTCATAAAATTCTAATTTGTATTTAGACTCGATTGGTGTACGACCATCACATTGACTTTTTTACCGAAATATTTCTTTATTATGTTGGCAAACAAGTTTCGCGGCTCATGGCTAGTAAATTAACTAAATTTTATATATAACCATAAGTTTTTTTAACAAACATAAGTTTAAAATAACATAATTTAAAAAAACTATGTAACAACAAAAATAGCTATGGAGATGCTGAATTTCAAGACGTGGTTTTTGTGGGACCACCGACTTTGTTATAAATTCAACAGTCAAATACCAAAATAGTCTTCAATGTTAGAAACCCAAAAACAATATCTGAACATAAATATTAATTAATTATTCCGTGTCAGCTCATTAAAAATGCTAGTGACCATGAAATTTATTGTACGGTTACATTAAAAAGTTTGCGACATGCAGCGAACCGGTCGAAATTAAGTAATTTATAATAATTTTCAATTTAATAACACAACTGTAGATTGATTTGACATTTATTTTTTTCGTAAACATCCCATAAAGTTATGCAAAGTATTCTTCTTACAGAATTTTGAATTAAATTTACGATATGAAACATACTTAGGTTCATTTGATAATAACTACGTAACTATTAAATTACAAAAAAAAAATGTTAACAACAGTATTTCAAAGACAATTAATTAAATAATTATTATAAATAAAATAAAAACGTAATATTGCTGTGCGTTTTCTTATTTCATTTTCATTTCATCGGTACTTGTATTACATATTATAAGAAAGCCATAAAGAAATTGAAATTTTAATTAAAAATAATGGTAACACGTGTACAAGCAATATCGATCGTACATCGCGATCGCCATGACACGTAATGGGTGCCCGATATGATGCGAAAATAGGTCAGTGTGATTAACAGCGAATAAGAAATAGACTCCAATTGCTAGCAGGCGGGGCCTTCGGCGGAGTTTACGCGTGTGGCGGTACACACAGATACTGCCGTTTTACATATTCAATTAAATTCAATTAAAATTTGGAATAAGACTTTCATCACAATAATTTTAATTTAAATTTCAATAAATTAATAAATTGCAGTATCTTCTAAATAAATTAAAATATTATACATTATTACATGCACCTTTTTAAATAATAAAATAAACACAATGAAACACGAAAAAAATGCTTTAATACTTTTGAAGAAGTATATATGTGATTGAATGCAGCCTCCTTTAAGAGTTCAAAAGTGTCTGTGAGAAGGCGTTTTTCCAACGCGTAATAAATTCTATATTCATTAGGCTCAACTTATAAAAATTTATTTAAAAAAAGATTATTCTATCTATAATTTAGCTATGCTGCGTGTGTGTGTTGTGTGAGTGTGTGTGTGTGTGTGTGTGTGTGATTGTGTGTGCATACATTTGACTCTTTATCTAAAAATAATTGATTGCAGCATGATCCGGCTATCATCTTAAGTATACAAAATTGAAATGAAACATTGTTGTAGTTACTATGAAACCGCGGGCATAATGATAAATACTGTGGTTCTTTGTACTTTATTTAGCACCGTAAAAACGACGAATTATAAACCTTACTTCTAATTTTTAATCTTTCTACTCAAAATTCATAACCCTAGCAAGAGTAGGTTCTAAATTCAAGTGAATTTTCATTTTACATTTCAGTAACGAACAATAAGTAACTGCTTATTTATTTTATTTTATTATCTAATATTATCAGTCCTGTAGTCTATTTATGTATGTATTTATTTATTTATTTATTTATTTATATAAAAACCAATACAAACTTACAGCTATATATACAGCCAACACGCTTATATGCTAGGATATTACATCAAGTAAACACTAACCCACTTATTCATATTAGTAAATCATTGTTTTGTCTCTTTTTCTCAAATAAAAAATGACGTTTGTGTGACGTTGACAAAACAATATTTAATTAAAAAATGCTTAAATATTTTTTATGAGTAAGGGGGTTAATACATAACAAATAATTATTAGTAACTATTATAAATGTTGTATGTCCTTAGTAGGATGGGTATAGGATAGGACCTTTCCACGCCACAACTAGAGTTGGCTGGAAGAGATCTCTTGTAGAGATAAGTTTACCATTGAACGTATAACATGCCTTTGGTAAAGTACTATGTTTCAATGTATTTTATTTTGTATTTTATGTTCAATTTACTAGACATGTTAGACTACAAATTAAACTATATGACACAAACAATATAAACAAATGCGCTACAACGGTCTCAGGTTACCATCCCGGCGTGGCAACTGTGCTCGGCCTTGGCCTCGACTGACTTCCTCAGTCTAGACACTCTAGACCTGGCGGCGGCCTCCCAATGACAACGGTATCTAGGTATCTAGCCTACTACGTTCATAAAATACTCATTACACTGCTTACTAAAAATAGTACAAGGAAACAGTTTCGTTCTAACAAAGTAAACATGTTACTGTCTGGTATCTATGTAGTTAAAGTTAAACATTATGTATTATTGGAGGAGTTGGTTAACGCGCCCGGTCTGCGAGTGCTGAGGTTAAGCAACTAACGCAAAGGCCGGTCATCGGATGGGTGACCAAAAATTTATCATCTCGAGCTTCTCAGTGCTTCGGAAGGCACGTAAAGCCGTTGGTCCCGGCTGCATTAGCATTCGTTAACAACCACCAATCCGCACTGGGCCCGCGTGGTGGTTTATGGCCCGTTCTCCCTATCCATCCATAGGGAAGGCTCGTGCCCCAGCAGTGGGGACATAAAATGAGCTGACGATGATGATAATGATTAGTTATTATTCGTTTCCACTAATTTTGTTGGGCAAAAGTCTACCCAAGTTCTTTTAAAGATTGATTCAAAAATTAAAATTAAAATCATTAATTCAGTTTGGCATCCAGCAGCTTCTCGCGACAAAACAAAAAAGCAGCGCACAACCGGTCGTTGTGGAGATCCTTGAAGGATGCCTTTCTCCAGCAGTGTACGTCTTTTGGCTGAGATGATGATGATGATTAAGTTTTGACTACATATAGCTCTTGATTGTTACTATGCCTATAATTTGGCGACCTCCGTAGCCTAGTGCTTGCACGCCGGACTTTGGGCGGTGCTAACAATGGGGTTCGAATCCCGGTCGGGTCAATATCGAAAACGAATTTTTTTCTGCTCGATATTGTGTCGGGTCTAGGTGGTTGTGGTACCGTCGTTGTACCTGATTTCCATAAAAAAAAATGCTTTAGCTACTTACCTTGGGATCAGAACAATGCATGTGATGTTGATATATATTGGCATTGTCATTACATGAAAAATGTCCATCTGTCATAGAGGGACACTTCATCACCATCTAGACTGGCTACTTTATCTGTAATACTAGTGACATATTCAGATAAGACGGTGGTAACTTTTTAGCTTTTGTTTAGTTCATGAAAACAGTTTAAAAAGCATAGAGGAAGTATATGTAGATAGATTGACAGATAGATAACACGCTTTATCCTCACACACAGAAAACAAATAACGAATTTTTTTATTCAGGTGGTGGGCTAAGGCGGTCTTTTCGCTAAAAGCAATAAAAGAGAAATATTTTAAAGTATCCTGAAGCCCATTCAAAATTAACATTAATTAATTTCAGTGCCACCGTGAAAGCAGCTGTGTCATACAAAGGCTGGCCAAGTGCGAGTCTGTCAATACCTGATTTGTTATAGTCAAGTAACTCATGTAGAGTTACCAGGTTAACCTGAACCTAAAGCCTGCAACTAAGTTAAGTTAAATAAAACCGAGAAAGGATAACGGCCAGATTTGTACACAGCAAAATTTAAAAACCGGTCACATACATACATATGTACATACATACATACATACATACATACATACATACATACATACATACATACATACATACATACATACATACATACATACATACATACATACATACATACATACATACATACATACATACATACATACATTGCAAGTTAAATAAAAGCTTGTAAAATAGAGAAGTTGGAAATGCCTTGCAAATATTGATTGAGTACCTAAAAACATGTACAACAAGAGTAAACAATCTTATTTAATTTGTTTATAGGATCAAATGCAACTGACCTCTAAAAAGTTTTTAACATATGCTCATGATCCTGTAGACATTAATAAAACTAATTTAAAATATCGAAAGTACTGCTAGACCAAAGTATGTTAAATGATGCTATTAAAAGATCTGTGGTGTTAGTCAAAGCGTCTATTAGAAGCCTATAAGATGTTTAGTCTTATGAGTTCAGGTCACACCACAAAGGAGGTTAAAACTAATGGCGATGATGGTGATGGTGAAGATTACTATGGAACCCTAAAAACTATTTTCCACATTGTTTGCACACGTTGGTAAGCGGTGAAGTCATTATTTGTTTAGTTATTGCGGTACCCGCCGCTGTTTATAATTATTACATTCATTTCGCTTCATAACATAAAAGTGGACAAAGACTATTTATTCTTATTAGTTCTATAAAAAAATATCAATACGAGACGTAGTATTTTTATGATACGCACGGACTGATGAAATAAGCTGATTTTATTGCAATTACCTATTTCAATACATAAGTATTATTTTAATTGCGACGTGGTTTCCACTTTTGAGTTTGGGGTTTATCTCATTTGATAGCAAAGAAAAAGAAACAACAACATTTGCGTAAAAATCTATTTAAGTAACATACTCACAATATTATTTTTTGGTTGGTAGTAGGGTTTGTTTTAAGTCCGCCTGGCTTGCTACTACCATCTTACTTTAATGTTGTTGCCATAACTTTGCTAGTTGTTTCGGAAGCTAGATATCAGATAGCTATTTCCGTAGGTATGGGTGAAGTGCGCCTTCTTATCACCTTCGGTTTTTGTCTTATTTAATACTGGAATAAAAACATGCAGAAAACTATGTTTTTAATTAATGTATAACTTTTTTTTTTATTATCACTTAACATCACGAAATGCTTTAAAATGTTTAAAAAAAACATTATGTCGTAAACATATGTTTTTTTTAAAATCTTTTTGTTGCATAAATCGGTAAAGGCTTCATAAAGCAGGTGCTATCTGCAATAGTTCTCAACATTTAGGCACAATGTCGAATTAACAACGAACGGACACAAGGGCGCTCGCGCCGTTAGATCACAATTAAGATACGATTGGTGCTAGGTTAGTGTTTAGTATGTAATATAGATAACATTTTAATACGTGTGTTGTTTTGCATAATAATTTGCTTCAACTTATATGAGCACAGATTAGGTAATAGTTACTTCGTAACAGATAAATCACTCCCTACAAAAATTCGTATACCTACCGCGTTAATAGCCTACTTCATTTCGTCGCGACGCGTCGGCGACCGCTGCGTGCTAAATTATGCCTAATAGGCTCGACTATAGAGTTGTTATCGATTGGCAGCCGCGCGGCCTTGCTGCCATCGTAGTAATGATAGGGCTGTTGCTACGATAAAAATATTGTTCACACACAATAACTTGTACCTAAATTAACCTGTGTCTAAATGGCTTGTTTAAGCTTTGTAATCTAAATTAAAATGAATGACAAATTGAAAAGCTCAATTGTTTATGATCAGTATGAATCCGAGTTCCATGAGAGAACATTATAATGTTACCTATGATATTAAATGAATTACCTACTTAGTTATAAATCTTCATCATCATCAGTCCATAATATCCCATTGCTGGAATATAGATTTTCCTTCGTATGAAAGTGTTATGATATGAAAGAGAACTGAGTAGGTATAGAGATGGATTATATTCCTTATAACTCGAGTATAAACACCCATAACTCGAGTATAAAATAGGTATCCACATTCATCATACAAACATTTGCCCCTAACGGGATTCTAACCCACGACCGCTGACGTGGCAGGCTGGGTCACTAACCACCACACCAAACGTGTTGTCACAACTTTAATGCAGAGAGTCACAGGTCATTTATATTTGTCTGACGTGTCGTGTCGCGACGCGAGTCGGAACGAAATCGATTTCATACATACATTGTTTCATACTTTTTTAGATTTATATTTTTATGTTGTGACTCAAAATCCGCCTTTAATGTTGAAAGTAAGTAATTAAACCACCTATTTTATTCTATAAATTCATCCAAATAAGTAGGTATCTATAATGTATATACTTAAAAGAGTTTCATTAGGTAGGTACTTACCTTTCTTCATCAACAGGCAAACTAAATAATGACAGGTTTTAATTCCTTTTATTAGATTTACAATCATCAACTTCACAAAAATTTCCAGGCGCGGGCGGCATTGGTTTATATTATTGAAACGAGATTTTAAATCACCTAATTACTATTTACAATAATCTAAACCACACAAATGTCGATCAACATTTATATTAAACTTATTCACTATTTACAATACTTATTTAATAATAACTACAGAATACCTACAAATGATCGATGTTTTATGAATGACGCAACGTGCACAGCGAACGAGCGTACGATAACGAGCGCTTGCGACAGTCCACTGGCTTTTATATCGCCGGCGGTAAGCCGCTCTGTAGGTATCTAACGCGCGCAAGTACATGGAGTGACGTAGGCCTGATTTGAGGTTATAAAAGATAATTCTGTTTTATTTTATATGATTATTGGCCTCATAAAACGTTAAATGTTATTTATGAGGTGTGTGTATGATATTTAAATTCTATGCAAATTTTCTATTGGGCCTGAGTCTTCAATCAAAAATTAGGTATGTAAAAGGTGTCTGACGGCCAAGTTATCGTTAGGCCGTTCGTACTACAAGCTGTTCGTACCACGGTATGACCGGCCTAACGGCCCTTAATAAAAGATTGGATTGAGAAAGCAAACGCAATACCTCGTTCAACCAGAGCATTGGTCTCATCAGCTACTAGAAGTTTTGGACAACATTAATTAACACGATAAAACTAATACTATTAGTTATTATATTTAATAATGTATAATTATTTACTGTGCTGTCACTCTCATGTAATCCACGGAGCACGTAGCGTAGTAACTATTACTATTACTTTTATTATTAATAAATAAATTACTGAAATTGAGACGGAGCAACGATGAAAATTGCCGCTTTTAATTTAAAATCTAATTTAAATGTCTGGAAAAGATCAATTTTACTGTTAGTACTGCTATTTTCTTAAGTTACTTTTTAAAAAAGTGTTTTTGTGTCCAAAAAATATAACAAAGGCCACATCATTATATAACTGTAGTCTGCGGGTCAGTGAACCGGTTAAAGTTTACTTATGTTATCTTGAAACGTTTCACAACGCCCGCCGAAACTGTTTTCCTGAAGCCGCCGCTTGCGCATACCTCGGCGTTACAGGCGACGCGGGCGCAGGGCGGCGCGCTTTAATCAACACCTGCTCGCGAAACAGCTGGGCAAAGCCTACTGACTCTACCCAATGCTAATATGGCGTCGTTTTTTTGTGACTAAGTCTAAAAATGCCAAAAGGAACATTTTTTTATTGATAATAAATTTTATTTGAAGAATAATAACAAAAAAGTTTATGGTAAAAACGTAGTTTAGTCTAAGTAATTTTGTATCTATAGCTGAGATGGGAGCAACCCGTAGTACGGTAGGCAATGTGATAGGTATGCGAATAAATAAATATGAATATGAACGCCGATAACCATAAACAACTTAGCACAAACATTAATAAAATAAAATAACAAATTAGAAAAAAATCGAGCAAAATATCTAGTTTTCATAAAATTGTTAATCGTAATCAAAACAACTTTAATATTTTTTTATCAAATTTCGTATTATTATTTTATAAAGTTTACAGGAATACTGCACTTTGAAAATAAACATTTTACGAATCTGCGAGTAGAGCGTGTAGATTCGTAAAAAGTTTTTTAAAATTTCGTACTTATATTGCTACTCGATAAGACTTATTATATCACTCATCACTCATCAGTTCTTCTGAACAGGCCATTGGTCGTTTATGGCCTTTACAGCGCAACCAGAACGACGGCATCGAATTAAATTTAATAGGGATTTTAAAAATCACTCAAACTCTAAACATTCAGCGTAAAACTTTATTTCGTTTCAGAAGAAGCGAACCGTCTGAAAAATTATAATATACGTAAAATTTGAAGTAAACAATGCTGGAGTTAATTTATTTGTTTATTAATTAATTTATGTGCATATTTATTGTACATGTATATATGTATTATATGTATGTATTCATTTATTTATTTATTTTATAATCATGATTTAATTTTACTTGTAGGTTCTTGTAACTACTATTTCTCAAAAAATGTAGCTTAGTGTAAACTGTAAATTACAGCGAAACTTTATTTAATTTTAAACAAACATTCATTAGCATATACAAATATTAAATCAAAAATAAATAAATAAATAACTAACTGAATAAATAAATTTATTCAGTTAGTTATTTATTTATAAAAACAATGTTTTGCTTAAAATAAAAGTTTCGTGTGAAAACAATAACTGGCAAACAGCATCGGTGTAAGTAGGTTACGTACCTACTGTTTAGAAAAATTAAGAGTATTAAGTACTTAGGTACAATTTTGTTGAGGCTTTCAAAACATGAATGCCATCTAAAATGATTTAAAAAAAGTTAATAAAAAGTTTAGAGATTCTTGAAACCATGGACTAATATTCGAGATACTTTAAATTAGATATCACTTAAAATCAAGGACAATAAATCTATCTGTTACGATGCTGATTAAAAAATATTTTAAAATTTGAAAAATATTTGTTAAACGGGTTTTTAAATATAAATATATCTAACTGCCTCTGTGGTCTAGTAGTTAAGATCTTCGGTCTCAGAGCCAGAAGTCCCGGTTTCAATTCCCAGCTTGTCATCACACCTTATCATCAGGTGGAGATGAATGTGAAGAAACATACTATTGCTTCATCATCATCATCATCATCAGCCTATACTAGTCCACTGCTGGACATAGGCCTCTCCAAGTGCACGCCACCGAGCACGATCCGCAGCTACTCTCATCCAGCTCTTGCCAGCTACCTTGCGAAGATCGTCGCTCCACCTAGTCTGAGGGCGTCCTACACTACGTTTGCCGATGCGCGGTCTCCACTCGAGAACTCGTTTACCCCAACGGTTGTCGGTTCTGCGGCTAATATGACCGGCCCACTGCCACTTCAGCTTGCTGATCCGATGGGCTATGTCGATTACTTTCGTTCTCTGTCGGATCACCTCATTCCGAAGTCGATCCTTCAGAGAAACTCCGAGCATAGCCCTTTCCATAGCTCGCTGAGCGACTTTAAATTTGTGGACCAGCCCTACCGTGAGTGTCCACGTTTCGGCTCCGTATGTCATGACGGGTAGGACGCACTGATTAAAGACTTTCGTCTTTAGACTTTGTGGAATAGGCGACGTAAAAACCTGACGTAATTTTCCATATGCTGCCCAGCCCAGCTGTATCCTTCTGTTAGCCTCTTTCTCGAAGTTGTTTCTACCCAATTGCAAAATCTGCCCGAGGTAGACGTATTCCTAACAACTTCGAGAACACCGCCTTGTACTGCAATCGGTCCCGGAATAGCATGTTCGTTGAACATAACCTTGGTTTTGTCCAAGTTCATCCGGAGACCGATGCGTTGAGAAGAATCAGCTAAGCCGTTCAGCATGTACCGTAAATCCTGCAACGTTTCGGCCACGATGACGATGTCGTCCGCGAATCGCAAGTGTGAGATGTGTTCGCCGTTGATGTTAATGCCACGTCCTTTCCAGTCCAGCGTTTTAAACACATCCTCCAATGCATTTGTGAACAATTTGGGGGATATCACATCCCCTTGTCTCACACCTCGATGTAAGGGGATATGCTTAGTTTGCTGGTTCTGTACTTGGACGGCCATGGTGGCAGCATTGTACAGACACCTCAACACTTGGATATATCGCCAATCGACTTGGCATCGTTGCAGGGATTCTAGAACAGCCCAGGTTTCGATAGAGTCAAATGCTTTCTCATAGTCCACAAATGCTAAGCACAGGGGCCGATTATACTCTTCGGTCTTCTGTATAATCTGCCGCACTGTGAAGATGTGGTCTATGGTTCCGTATCCTCCTCGAAACCCGGCCTGCTCTGGCGGTTGAAATTCGTCGAGTCGGCGCGCAAGGCGGTTTGTGATGACCCTTGAAAACAGCTTATAGACGTGGCTCAGGAGCGAAATGGGTCGGTAGTTCTTCAGTAGGGTCTTGTTTCCTTTTTTGAAGAACAGCACGACGACACTCCTACTCCACGCCTCCGGAGTTCTCCCATCAAAATGAACGGCGTTAAATATGTTTTGAAGCTCCTTTAATACAGGGTTACCGCCTGCTTTGAGGAGCTCAGATGTAACACCGTCTTCGCCAGGGGCTTTTCCGTTTTTAAGCTGCCTTAGAGCCATCTCAATTTCACCTAGGCTGATTTCTGGCAAGTCTTCGGTAAAGTGGCGGGTCAATGTGGCTCTGGTATCCTCATTTTCGGGATCAGGTTGAGATGCATGCGATGCGTATAACTGGCTGTAGAAGTTTTCGATTTCCGAAAGAACCTCTGGCTTTGAGGCAACGACTACTCCACTGGCCGTAGTCAACTTCGTCAAGTGGCTTCTTCCAAGAGACTGGACAAACACTTTCGACCCCCGGTTTTGCTCAATTGCTCGTTCAATCGAGCATGTATTTGAGCATCGGAGGTCGTAGCGCACCCGTTTACCAATTTTCTTGTTAAGAGCCCGTTGTTCGGACGAAGTGACAGGTGGGTCCTCACGTCGTTTCCTCATGAGCCTAAGGGTTTCTTCCGAAAACTTCGACTTCTTGCCTTTACGCTTCATCTCGCAAAATCTCATACCTTCCTCCCTGAGGATTCCGACCACATTTTCGAGGGCCTGGTTAACATCAACTGCATTTGTGGTTTCCACGGCAACGAATCGGTTCTCCAGGTTTGACTGGAATGTTTCAGATCCTACGATAGTTTGGAGCAGGTTAGGACGGAGCCTGGACTTCATCAAGCGGACACGCTCAAGCTTATAATTGATATTCAGAGAGCCTCGGACAAGTCGGTGATCACTGCCGTTATTAAACCTGTTGATCACTGAGACGTCTCTGAATATGTGCTTTTTGTCCGTCATGACAAAGTCGATCTCATTTTTAGTCATAGTGTCGGGGCTCTGCCATGTCCACCTTCTTTGGGGCTGTTTCTTAAAGAAAGAATTCATCAAGAAAAGCCCCTCTCTTTCGAGAAAGTTGACAAGCATTTGCCCCCTATGATTTCTGCTGCCAAAACCATGTGATCCTACTACCGATTCGTGGCGATTCTGTACTCCCACTTTAGCGTTGAAGTCCCCCATGACAACGTTGTAGTGAGCCTTGGTGGTGAAATGTAAGGCCTTTGATATGTCACCATACATATCTTCCACTTCATCGTCCGAGTGTGTTGAGATCGGTGCGTAAACCTGCACAACCTTAAGGCTATACCTCTCGGTTAGCTTAATTACGAGGTACGCAACCCTGCTCGACACACTCGACACTTCTACTACGTTGTCACAAAGGGCTTTGTTTATCAGGAACCCTACGCCACCCTGGGATAGCTGGTCTCCCTCTCGGTAATACATAAGATGGCCTGATTCAAGGGTTACAGTGTCCTCCCCCTCTCTTCGGACTTCGCTTAACCCAAGAATATGCCATCTTATCTTCCCGAGTTCCTCTTCGAGCTGCGCCAGGTGCTCGTCAAGCCGTAACGTGCGTCCGTTGTACGTTGCCAGGGTCAGATGTTTATGGCGGCCTACCGTAACCCGGGGATTCTTCGCACCCCTTGCCCTGCCGTTACCGTGACTGCCGCCGTGATCAGGAATAGCAGGGCGGCCGGGAACTGGGGGCCGTGGTCTGTTTTGTGTCGCCATTTGGAGGGTTTGCCCATAATTGCCACGCTGGGCATGCGGGTTGGCAATCGCAGTGCGTAGCTAATAGCACCAGTGTCGCTGCTGCCCGACACCGGTCTGTGCAATTTATTAGCTACGTTCGGGCTGTGATGGGTATCCCGCCATCAGTCGGTCGCCAGAGCCTCGTCTGTTGATCAGCAGGGTGCACCACGTGCAGGAGAGGTTGGCTTGGGCCCCAAATGGTGTAGGTTGGGACTCCTTACACCCCCTTACTATTGCTTAACCATGAAAAATAAAAAAACCTGCAAAATTAAAGCACTGTCTTTACACTGACTTTGTCCTTTCCTATTTGCTGTTACTGAAGGTATAGAGGGACTCAAGTGCCACTAAATGTTCCTATTAATTTAATCAACACAAAACATAGTACGATAAGTGGTGTGTACAGCGACGCATATACCATTCACGGCGCCCGCGCAAGTGTGCGTGAGATTGCCGGCGCAGGCGCAGGTCGAAGACCCCGCAGTATGTTTCTATCACGTATGAAACATGTTTGTTTTTATTATAATTCTATTAATATTCTTCAAGTCAATTGTAATATGAAATTGCTGTAGCAACAAAGGCGTGTACTAAATAAATAAAGGAGTGCGTAAATAGAAGTTGCTTAGTCAGTGGCGTCACGATTTAACGGAATATGCTTGTGGTGGCATTTAAGCATTTTCAATGAGAGTCGGGCGACCGGTCAGCCGATTACGGTGACCTGGTAGGCTACTCTTGACGCAAACTCAATCTCAATACAATTTCAATGCGATTAATATGTATCGATATTGGGGTAAATTTCGCAATTTCGGAACGCCCCATCTCGATAATAATTTGTTCACTCAATTTCCTAGCAGTTTAATTCCAATGTAGCGCTATTATCGCTTTTAAGAGTGCCATTTGAATTTTTTAGATTTGGGATTGGAAATTGATTATTGCAACTGTGTTTCAAGAGTAACCCACCTGTGTGCTGACTGAGAATTATTCGCACTATTCAAACGAGTAATGTCTTACTATTTTTTATTATTACCTAAGGTTAAACACTTCGCCTTCATCTTACCTGATGATAAGTGATGATAATGCCCCAAGTCCACCTGGTTTATTACCATCTCAATATGTTGTCATAATATTAATGTTGTGTTCCGACAGCTAGAGATAAGGTAGCTAGTTCGACAGCAGTGGGTGGGACTTCTGGGTGAAGTGCGTTTCTACCTTCGCCCTCAAAGTTACTTACAATCAGATGAGAAGATGGGTGTAATCTCTAATGACTAGTAAGAGCTACGCAGTTATCGGAATCACTAATACAAAGATATATCTCGATCTCATTAGATAGGTACGTAGTTAAACAGTTGGCATTTCTTCGACTTACACAGGCTTACAAGCTGGAACTTCATGGTCCTTATAATTGTCGGTGGAATGAGTAGAAAAAAGTGTATATAAGAGTACCTTTTGTACCTATTTATTATGTAATAAGTTACTATGTACACACACTATGTATGATAAAAAATTTGAATTTGAGAGGAAAATTACCTTTCGACATTACTTTGTTTTAGAGCAATTTAACTTTTCGGTATCTCATACTCATTAAAGGTTTTAATTATTTCAATGCCTTAAGGAATTATAATTAAACGTTCTATACTAAAGGAAAATACTGAAATGTTACTGATCCCTACCGAACCCCTTTGGATAATTCAGTAGAGAAAAGGGACACGCTTGCGTGATGCCATTCCCTCTAGAAACCCTTTGACGGTTTTTAGATCACATGGCTTGAGAAATCCTTTAGATTTTCCTATGTAGGAAGGGAGAATGTGGGATAAGGTCGAAGAGTTCTTCAGAGCACTCGCCGTGGTATAAGCTGTAGAAGACGCTGTGTGACGCTATATCTCTACGCAATTGCAGGGGCTCGAGAGCATTAGTGACCTCTGCATTGCCGATAATGCGTATAAATATATGCTTAATCGGAGATCTGTAATTCCACTTAATTGCAATAAGCAAATTTTATATCAAATATAAAATAACAATCGGCAGTTTTTAAGAGAAATCGTGTCGTCAATAAACACGTGACATCTCAGTTGCTGGGCGAAGTTCCACACGTGACGCAGATGCTGGGTTCTGCTGACGCGACCCGGTCAGCTGGCGATCTGGGCCGAGCCAACGAACCATCTAGAACACGTCATTTCTTTGAGAGAGTTTGCTGATTGCCTCTGGGCATTTTCAGCTTTACCGGGCTTATTTAGGGGGCGGCGAGGAACTTAAAAGGTTCCTCAAAGCGTGTGAAACGAAGCACCGTCAGAGGATTTCGAGAGGGCACGGCATCGCGCACTAATGCGTGTGCCGTGCCCTACTAGATTCTCCGAGGGGTTCGAATCGGGTCGGGGAAGACATCTGCTGGTTGCCACCTTTTTTTTTTTTTTTTTTTTTTTTGAGAGAGTTTGCTGATTGCCTCAGACGGCATTTTCAGCTTCACCGGGCTTTTTTGGGGGCGGCGAGGAACGTAAAGGGTCCCTCAAGCCGTGTGAAACGAATCACCTTTGGAGGTTTTCTAGAGGGAACGGCATCGCGCACTAGTGCGCGTCCCCGTGCCCTACTAGATTCTCCGAAGGGTTCGGATCGGATCGGAGGTTGCCACCGCTCTACATTTGAGGTTAATAAAATGATTTCGAATCCGATTTGAACGCCTTAGGGATCTGATAGGGAACGTGGACACGTTTGCGTGATGCCAAATCCTGTAATAAAGTTCGAACTTAAAGAACGTTCTCACCATTCGCAAAAGTCTGGTAATTCTGTAAAAGTCATCAGCCGCCAATATCAGTCTCTTTCCAAATAAAATGTTTAAATGAAAAATGAGGGCCCCGATCTTTATCAAAGAAAACTGGTGATTAAGCCAATATCCATCAAATGAATTCATGAATTGATTTCAAAGATTGAGGCCTTATATCTTATTCTTTATCATGATCTCATCAACGCTATTCATTAAACTTAATCTCGTATTCAGGAGGCGGAGATTAAACGGGAGGTCAAGTCTCTGTCAAGTTATAAAAACAAATTCGTGAAGTCAATAGAAGCAAAACGATTCAATACAGTTGTAAATTACTATTTATTCGTTCATATGGTAACCTGATACCGAATAACATTTAACATTATGTCTGCCTTTTGTTATGAAAATTTGTAGATATACCAAAACGGCCACAGGTCTTCTCATATGACGGTAAGTAGTTCAAGCCTTCAAGAGATTAGGCCTTCTACTCTGGAAAAATAAAGATTGATTTCTTTATCTCTATAGCAAACAACCAATATCCTCCATTTAATAACTCTAATAGATCCAATGAAAGTAAAATACAATTCAAAACAATACGTTTCCATTCGGAATCTTGAAAGACAGCTGAAGGTGACCGGCATAATGATGGCGATTTTGTATTGTATTTGCCTAATAAACACATTTTGAGGATAAATTATTCAACTCACGCGTTAGGCAGCCAATCCAGTGGCAGGGAATATTAACCATGATATATAAAACTGTTTTAGTTAGAAGCTTTTGTGGTTGATTAATTGTTTGGAACAGAAAGTTCTTGGCGCACAGTGGTAAATGCGCTCGGTCTGCGATTGCTGGCGACTTTCGCGAAGGCCGGTCATCGGATGGGTGACCACGAATTTAACATATCGAGGTCCTTCGTTCTTCGGAAGGCACTCAAAGCCGTTGATATCGGCTGCATTAGCTGTCGTTACACTGGCCCTGGTGGTTCATAGCCCGTTCTGCCTAGCACTTGCCTCAGCATTGGGCTCATAAAATGAGCTGTAGATATTTATTTTGAAAGGTTACGATAAAAGTAATGGCCTGTTACTGTTAGAGTGTAGCAAATGACATAACTTAGGAATTAAAGTTGGTATACCTTTACTAATATAATATTATAAAAAGGAAACCTTTGTATTTTTATACGTATGTATGTATGTTTATAACGAATAAACTCAAAAACTACTGGACCGATTTATAAAATTCTTTCACCATTAGAATGCTACATTAGCGCTGAGTAACATAGGCTATATATAAAATAAATAAGGTACGAAGTGCGCCGGGTCATCTAATAAATATATAAATTACTAGCAATTTACTCGTGACTTCGTTCGCTTGGATTAAAATTTTTAAAAGAATCAATTTATTTAAAAAAAAATATAGCCTTTATTACCCGCAATAGAGATGTAGCATTGTATCTATAAAATATTTTTTTGGAATTGCTCCGCAAACAAACAAAGTCACATACATTACCTTTGGCGACCTCCGCAGCCGAGTGGACTTAGGGCGGCGCTAACTCTGAGGTCCCGAGTTCGATTCCCGGTCGGGTCAATGTCGAAAAAGAACTTTTCGGTATTGTGTCAGGTCTGGGTTGTAGTGGTACCGTCGTTGTACCTGATTTCCATAAAAAAAGTGCTTTATAAAAAACACAAATGTTGAAAAAATTTCCACGAGCAGGATTTGGACCTGAACATTTATAAATAGCTTGCTTACTTCTTAACTGATCTTTAATATTTGTAAAAATATTATGATCGGATGTTAGTGACGGTAGTTGTTGATTGAATTGAATGGGCCTTTGGCTTTCAAAGTAAAAAAGTGTTGAACAATTTCGACGGGCTGGTTAGAACCACGATAGCTCAATTGGAAGAGCACCTGACCCGGAATGTCAGAAGGGTGCAGGTTCAAATCCTGCTCGTGGAAATTTTTTCAACATTTGTGTTTTTATAATTTGTTCGCAACAAAATTTGCGTTAAAAATTATTTGAACATTTAAAAGTGCTTTAGCTACTTACCTTGGGCTCAGAACAATGTATGTGATGTCTAATATTTCTATTTATTTACCTCTTTATCAATAATATAGATAAGCCTTCAATGGAGGCGCGGCCTTAGCTAGTTGCTATCTCCGTAGCGTATTTGTTGTTGCATTCGCGACAGAAGGCCGCGCCAGGGCCGCCCAGTCAGGCCGCTTCGCAGCCTAACCTGCTGCTATATAGGTTAAGCTGTTAGATTGAAGGAGTTCATTTATTTGACTTCTATTACAACTTACTGAAGTAAGTATAGGCACAATGTAAGGAGAATGCGCAAGGCAAGCTTTATACAAACGCTTTTTTTTTGAGAGAGCTAGTGATTGCCGCTTGGCAATTTCAGCTTCATCGGGCTTTTTTGGATGCGGCGAGTAACTTAAAGGGTTCTTCAAGTCGTGTGAAACGAATCACATCACGTCAGAGGTTTTCTAGAGAGAACGGGGTGCACTAATGCGTATCCCCGCGCCATACTAGATTTTCCGAGGGTTCGGTTCGGATCGGATCGGGTATAGAAACGCGCTCGAGCAATGCACGTATAGATAGACACGGAATCTTGTCACAGCTGCGCTCGGACTGTTCCGAGCTGTTCCGAGATTCGTGTCCGTGCACGGGGTCTGTGTGAACATGCGTACTGGGTCCTACTTATGTAGATTTCAGGTCTTTTCGGAGCGCAGTACCTATCTACGATTTTGTATTTTTTTTTATTTCACAACTAGGATTCGAAGCCTTCATGTCACCCGGGTCCTTATTTACTAGTTATATTGTAATGAAATGATGTATCATGGACTTGCCTTGTATAACGTTCCGAGTTATATGGTTAATAAATCATTCTATTCTATTCTATTCTATTCTAAAAACTGGTCATTTTCAACCGACTTCAAAAAATGATATTTTTTTATAACATCAAAGAGACCTTTATTTAAATAAAAAATGGCCTATTATAAATAACACCTACTGCGCCACTTCTACTCGTTAAAAAGGACAGCTACATAAGTGCATTTCGAAAAACGAAGGGCTTAAGATTATAGCAATCTGGCAAACCATCCGAAAACGACCATTGCAAAAGTACTTAACTTACACGATTACACGAAAAGTACGCAACACAGTTATCTTATAGTTTTTCTTTTATTGTTTAGAAATCGTGGCCTTCAATCCGGGTTATTCCCATCTTACTCAAATAAAGGTTCTCAAATGAATTCACGAAAAAAATGTAAATGCAATAATTTTTCAATTAAGTTTTTTTTTTCATATCTAGCTCGGCTAATAACGCCACTTCATGACGATAAGTGGAAAAGGAGTCCAGACGCGAAGACAACTGATGAAGCGTGAAAACATCGCTCCCCCTGCTCATACAGTTTTATTTTACATAAAAAAATACCAAGAAAGTTTTTCTCAAAGTACGCCTGAGGAATAGGATGCAACATATTTAAACAAATATTAAAAATAACAATTATTATATTTATATCAGCCATAGCTGCTCCGATCCTGGGCAAAGACCTGCCCACACTTTTTCCACACCTTCCGGTCCCATCAAGGTCGTTCCGCCATTTTCGTCTTGGTCTACCTGGTCGCCTTTTCGTATTATGTGGGGTCCACTCCGTAGTGATCCGCGCCCACCTCTCGTTCGGCAAAAATAACAATATCTATTAATAGAAAATTATTTTGAGTAGTCGTGAGTATCAATGGTTTCTCATAATTTTCAGAACAAAATAATGAAGTACTACTTTGGGAATAACCTTCATTTTCAACCACATAGAATACTGTGAACCAACAGATCAACAGAGGCTAATGCGATTCGTCGTGCGCAGAATTGCCCACAATCTGCCAACTACACTTAATAATCGCTAAACTTAACATTTAACAAACACTGATGAAAAATGCACTCTGTCCTAATGCATGTAGGGTTAGGATTCCGTTGTGGTTGTGTAAAAGCATTTTGCATCCTTGTGGTAGGTTAGTGACTGGAGTCGTTGACCCTACTATCGAGTCTCGCTTGAAATTAATACGTGTTGCAATGATAACAGATGTGGTGGTTTATTATTGTGACGATTATGTGCGTCTTCAATGCAACAAATTAACTTAATTTGTTTGGTTATAGTATTCACAACAAATTAGTAAAATGAATTTGGTAACACAACTTTGAAATGGAACAAAAGAACGTAGGTACATTTGAAGTCAAAATGTTTTCGTAAAAATACTTTTGAGAGACCGTAGTAAAATATTTTTAAACTAGCAAATAGGCCAGTAATAACTTTAATTATGAAAGATAACTTACTTATAAATAGACTAAATAAGTAGTAAGCTAATTATTCTTTGGTAGATAATTTAACTATTTTAAATATAAATTAGCAGTAATTAATACTTACTAATCGCTAAATCGAGAATATGACATACATAAAAAACCAGCTTTACATATTAAACTAATATTTTCAAAGTTATTAGTAGGCAAGTTTTCTCAAGGCCAGCAACGCATATGCGATTACTTTGGTTTTGCGGGTGTCCATGGGCGGCGGCGATATCTTCCCATCAGGTGACCCGCCTGCTAGTTTGCCTCCTTTTAATATATAAAAAAAAGTCTTCCCTTGTGCAGATGGTTGGGCACAAGGGGCAGGAGACCAGGTGGGTCATGTCCTGAATCGGAGCGCCGCAGTCGCAGCCCAGCCCCACGGCATAGCCCCACTTAACACCATGTTCGACTTGCAGTGACGTACGCCCGTACGAAGACTAGAAAATACAAAATACAAAAATATTTATTTCGTTTATAAAGTAAAGAGACATTTACAGATTTTTGGGGACTTCTTAGAAGAGAAGCTAAGCTTCATACACAAGTCCATTTCCCAGTGGCAGAAGATGTTCTACCCCTTGGATTAAGTCTGACTGAACAGGGCGTCTAGGCTTCAGAGGTGTTCTTTAATTTTATCCTAGTTACTGAAAACGCCTCGGTGGGGTCAATTCCCAGGTCGGGCAAAAGTGTTTCGGATTTTTCGATGCGTAGCCCGGGTCCGTGATCACCAACCCGCCTTTGGCAAGAGTGGTGACTACGCCAGTACCCATCAAGTATAGTAATGACTTGATTCCAATTATGAAGCCCTGGGAGCTATGGGACAGTTATAAGCTTGACTTTCATCATCATCATCATCATCAGCTCATTTTATGTCCCCACTGCAGGGGCACGAGCCTTTCCTATGGATGGATAGGGAGAACGGGCCATAAACCACCATGCGGGCCCAGTGCGGATTGGTGGTTGTTAACGACTGCTGATGCAGCCGGGACCAACGGCTTAACGTGCCTTCCGAAGCACGGAGAAGCTCGAGATGATAATTTTTTGGTCACGCATCCGATGACCGGCCTTTGCGAAAGTTGCTTAACCTCAGCATTCGCAGACCTGGCGCGTTAACCACTGCGCCATCGAGCTCCTCCACTTGCTTGCTTGAGCTTGACTTTACTTTTACTGCAAATGTTCTTTTGAGTGCAGCGGTAATTAGCGGCGAGTGGTGATTGGCGTTCGTGCGGCGCGGGGTCAGTCACTCGCACGTATATTTATAACGCACGGCGTGCGTGATTGTTCACACGCTCCCGGCAACCTATTGCACTAATTTGCATCATTGATATTATTTGATACATCATATGATTTAATTTTGATTTGAAGCGATAATATAATCTATAAAAAAGGAGCTGGCTGGCGCTATGGTTAACGCGCTCGGTCTGCGTCTGCGCAACTATCGCAATGGCTGGATATCGGATAGGTGACCAAAAATGTTTCATCTTAAACAGAAAAGGTGTTACTGCTTCCATTCGCAATAAGAGCACTTTCCTGGGGTGAATCTGAGGACTGATTTTCCAGTCGTGGAGCGTAATTTTAGGATTTTTTTAATGCTACTAATGTGACGAGGACCTGATGAGAAGCTCGCTGACGCAGTCGTTAACGCGCCCGGTCTGCGATTGCTGATGTTAAGCAACGTTCGCAAAGGCCGGTCATCGGATGGGTGACCAAAAATGTATCATCTCGTGCTTCGGAAGGCACATAAAGCCGTTGCTCCCGGCTGCACTAGTAGCCGTTAACAACCACCAAACTGCACTGGGCCCGCGATTTCTTATCTTAGTGGGGCTTGCTGAGGTATCCCTCTTGCAGTAGCACTTTGACCCATCGGGATCTTTTGTGCAAATTTGGGCCCGCGATTTAATTTAAGGCCCGTTCTCTGAAAATCCAAGTTTTATTGTAAGAATTCATCTTTTAACCGATCACCACAGCTTTTGTTTGCCAACAAACAATTATGCAAATCTATGCACTATTTCCACATGGATACATAACATTATTCCATACAATTGATACTGAAACACATTGTGCGGTGACGCATCCATTATCTCGCCACGAGTCATGACAAACAAAGCCGCAAACAGTAGCTAGTCATACAAACAAATACTGCAATTATACTCACAATGGCGTTATAATGATTGGCAACAACAATACCTTGCGTGCTGTGACCTATATAGCTAGATAAAGTACAGTCGCGGGCAATGTGTAAACAATGTAACTCATAAGGGTGCGCCGCGCCGACCAAAAAAGCCAAAAGTGTAGTCACGGATAAGTTGATATATGATGAAAAAACTATCGTATTATATAAACAAAATATATATTTAGTATCAAAGGGAACGTGTTTACAATAAGACCGACCCATAAATTCATAACACGCTATAGTTTTTTCTACAATATCATTTAAAGTTGGGCAAAAATCATGAAAACGAGTGGCAGCGTTTAGTTGATATGTTATAGTTTATCTAAATTATTATACTTCTAATTATGATTAAACAATCACCAATGTCTTTACTACAAATCGTCCGTCTCACATGGTCGATTTATCGAGCGGTTTTTAAAATTATTATTTTTCAAATTGACACGTTAAATTTCCCATACAAAATTAATATGGCCGCGTGGCATCAAATAAATATGGACGAAGACATTTCAAATAAAATATATGACACTTGTCACTTACGGACACTAGTCAAAAGTGAATACATGTAAATGCTCGCGACTGTACATGGAGGAAGTCAGGGCAAATTAATGTTACTGTTTATCAAATAATTATAGCGCGATAAACGCAACTAATTAGTTTACCGCAGCGATTATCTGGAAAAAAAGAAAAAATAATACTACAGCGTTATAGGTATGTTTGTATAAATATTATTATAGTTATAGTTTCAGGTCAGAGGTTATGTATTGATAAGTATGCTTAAGATAGGTTTCTATTATTATATTGATATGTCTACAAAGAAATACCAACGGTATTAGGTACTCGATGAAAATATATAAAAATGTCTAATTATGATGTACACATTTATTTTGTTAAATAAAATTTAGAGGTTTCAGCATGTTGTTCATTGTCAGCAATAATTAAACTCATGACATGAGCTAAAACCTTTTTACATCAACTCTAAAGTTTACGCGAACACTACACATTGAAATGAAGCAACTTTTACGGATCTACACGCGTTTATTTTACAACATTACATTTTAATGTTTATCCTGACTTGTTGACCTTGACCTGACCTGATGTTGTTTCATTCAGTGTTTCATTTCAACATGGGAAGTTAATAACCAATAACTTAACCCAATAAGGGTTCAAAGGGTACAAATAAACAAAGTCACAAACTTTACTTCTTTATTAATAATATATAAATAACTAAACAACGCACCTTTTTACCCAATAGTCAGTCCAATTCGAGAAGAGATCCTTCCTAGCCAACAACAAGACATCGCTAGTTAATAAGTGAGTAGTAGGTAATTTAAATAACTAGTAAAAGCACAGAAGAAAGATTGTATAATATTTTTTTTCATATACAGAATGTTTGGTAATAGGTGTATATTCCCGAAACATAGCCATGCAACCAAGTATAAAGAACACTGTGATAACATGCAAATTCACATTTACGTAGATTTACTATCCGAAAGTTTGACATAATGACAGATTCTGTATAGAAAATTCATATTCATATATAATACATACATACAAACATACATACATACATACAAAAGTAATTATTAAAAGAACAATGAACCTAAAACTAAAAACCTTAAAAAGTATAATACAATAACTAAAATAAATTATTAAAAGGAGTCCCTTTAGGCAAGGTTCCGAAGATACTGGTAGCGTTCCCCCTTTGAATTGCTAGACTAATTCTTTGTCCGAGCTGCCAGCTCTTTGGTCTCCTGTGATGTCGACTAACCTTTTTGCTATTTCCTTAAAAAGCCTTATAGTGCTAGGACCCCACGGACCAAGGGTCTCGACACCGAAAGGGACAAAATTATATTCGGAGCCTAGACCCCTGTATTTGCATGCTTTAGTTTTTTCAGCCGCTTCACAAACCGCACCAGCTCTGTTGTTGGTTCCATGTAGATGGGAAGGGGCCAGCGTGTCTGAACAGATTGCATCCCATACCAGCACCCGGCCCATCTTCCATGGAAACAAACTCGTACCGTCCGAAAAAATCACAAATTTATTTTATTACAATTTTTTTGTTCATTCCTGCAATGTTTCAACTTCTGTTTATGTTTGACCATGAGGTTGACGACAATGAAAAACGTGTCAGCTTGACCTAGGGCTGCTACTTCACAGTTTTGCTTAGTAACAAAGAATCTCAATATCTCGGCCATGTGCTGGTGCTTTTCAGCTAATAATTTGCCAGGGTTCTATGAACGGTACCCTATCTGCCATATTCGGGATTATACAGGTATTACCACACACCCTGTATATGCTTTTGATTTCTAATGTAATATAGATAATAAATATTTAAATAAGTAAGTATTATTAACAACCGGTAGTATAGTAGTAACCCCAATTATGTTATGTAACGCCCGCACCGGTAATCGGGGTACAGTCGGCGGAAATCGCCGCGTCACAAGTTATTACGACACATTAATTTGGCTCACTGTACCTACGTTTTTATTAGGTTCGGTTAACATGATAACAGCTGATAAGTATCGGTTCATTTGAATAATTGTTGCGGGTTAGACAATTATGCAAATTGAGTTTCCTAAAAAAGAGTAGTTATACCTAGATAACATTGTTTTTTTATAGATAGCTCGGTAAATTACTCCACCTCACCTGATGTTAAGTGGAAATGGAGTCCAGACGCGAAGATAACTGGTGCAGCGTGAAAGCAAACGTACCATCAGTTAACCTCACTCTGCCGGCCCACAAGGTGCTCTTCACGCCTCTATTGAAGGACCCCATATCATAGGAAGGAGGGAAAACGTGTGCTGGTAGACTATTCCATCTTTTGGAGGTGCGACAAAGAAACGAGTCACTAAATTTCTTTGTGCGCGATGGTATATTTGAGACAGTGAAGCGATGACTCCGAAGAGCAGCACGTGTACTCATATGAAGAAAGGGAGAAGGTGGGACGAGGTCAAAAAGCTCTTCAGAGCACTCGCCATGGTATAAGCGGTAAAACACGCTGAGTGACGCAACATCTCTACGGAATTGCAGAGATTCGAGAGTATTTGCGGTATTTACTTTACGGAACGTAGATGTGCAAGCAATACTCCACGCAAGACCGTACCTGTGTCTTGTACAAAAGGCACAACTGGTCCGGCGTAAAGAATCGACGCACTCTGTTCAGAATACCGAGCTTTCATGAGACTGTTTTGATCACGGCTTCGATGTAGTCCCTTTGGTTCAGATCGCAGCGAATCGTCATACCGAGCATGTTGATACTGCTCTACAGGCTTAGACATCTTCAGGGTACATCTACCCTGAAGAGTTGGAAAGGGAAGGAATGGTGACTTTTTTGCCGTGAACGCACATACCTGTGTTTTCTTGGCATTTAACTCAACCAGATTATTGGAGCCTCAATTAGATATGAGGTCCAATACCCGATTGAGCTCAATGACAAGATTCACTCGATTCACTTAAGTTTTAACCCGCCCAGCCGCTGGGTGACCGTTATATCCCCCATGCACTGTGCTATCATCTGCATAGCAATGAATATTTCCAAGTGAAAGCATATCATTGATATGCAGAAGGAACAGCGTGGGGGACAGAACGGAGCCTTGAGGTTTGTTTTATTAACGTAAAAGAACCATTGTTTTTTAGTTAACCTAAAAGTCGGACCAATGAGACGAAGAAGTTGTAGTACAGACCTAAACTTCAACCTATCCGAAACTGTAAAATTTCTTCAATAAATGATCAACCGTATGCCATGTACATAAAGTTCAAACTCAATTGAGGAAATTTGACAGTTTCTGCTGGTCAGATGTGCCGGCTTGTGTACAAAGTGTACATCAATCTAATTACACACAATTTTATTTAAGAAAAATAAACATATTATATATATAACCTTACTAATACAAAGTATGTACGCTTGTTGTGTTTTGTGACTTTTTTTACTCCAAATGAACCTTCTGCATTCGTGCATAAGACTACACGTGCTGCTCTCCGGACACACCACTTCACCATCTCTAATATTCCATAGTGCACAAAGAAATTTGGTGACTCGACCCTTTGTCGCACTAAAAGATGGAAACGTCTATCGCACACGTTATCTCTCCTTCCTATGACATGGGGTTCTTCAAGCGAGGCGTGAAGAGGCACGTTGTGACTCCATTTCTACTCAACATCAAATGTAGGAGAGACGCTTGCCATGTAAATATTTAAAAAAAAGTTTACATGACAATTTTCAAGTACCTACTATAATAAACAGATTATTACAAATAATTTATTTTATTTTGATATTGCTATGTATCTACATATGTACAGCAGTGAACTAAGATAGGCCGATGATGATGATGATGATGATGATATTGTTTGAGGCTATTCATAGCAACCAGCATAAAAATGGGGTGTATAGGATCCATAGTCAATACTAGTAAGCAGTACATAGTTTTATGATGCTGCTACAATCTCGTAGTGTAATCTGAACTCATACAAAGACAAATAATCAAAAGTTGACATCAACTACAAGCCTCATAAACCGCCGTACACAATAGTTCCTATTGTTTTTGTATTTTATCTCAATACCCTTTGTGATGTTGTGCCACAGACTAGTGAAGTTCATATCAATATTTGTTTAGTGGTTATACTGAGATGACTTGGAGGTTAAAAGTGAGAAGTGTAATTTGTAGATAATGCTCATAATACTTTAATATAGCTCACTGGCTAGCTACCACTGTAGCTTATACAGATATTATCTAAATGGCTACCTAAACAAGGCATAATACGAAGACGCAATTGTAGTATTTTCACTGCATATGCTGTATTCCTGCACAAATGCATCGTAGGGGCTGTAAATCGGGCAGTTTATCGACTTGACATTTGTCCTGTTGTTAATGACAAGTGAAAAGTTAATAATAATAATAATATATTAATAATAGTTCGTTGAAGTTCGTTGAAAGCATTTAATTTTAATTAGTTACTATTTTAATATACTCTAGACGTATGACTGTTCTTGAAATAAAAGTGAAAAAGAAAGATAGAAACATTTATTAACCACACAAATACACACGATAGAATTAATAACAACCATAATACAATTAATTGGTCAATCAGGACCAATTTTTTTTATCTGGAAAACCTTTATTTTATTTATTATTTGCAGACAAACATTCTACTTACACAGATTATTAATTAACCTTGCAAAGTATTATCTTTTCTTTTATCCTTTTATTTGTTTTTTTTTCTGTAACTTTAATTCAACATACAACGCAGTGGACCAACTGGCTTCCCTCCGCTATGCCCCCGCAGTGTTTCGCGTCCACCGATGCGTGAACCCATAAATCGCAGCTCGCCGCCGCTTGTCAGCGCGTAATGTATAGCCAGCCTTTTATTGCAGGGCAGCGATGAATTACGGCTCCAAGTCATTTGAATTAATATTAAAGCCATTTTGGAGATAGGCTTTGGATCCCAGATAAGTTATGGCAGCGGGTGAAAGGGTACGGCACTCGAAAGAACAACTTCTTGTTAAAAGAAAAGAAAGTTATATAGCTATATTGTTATCTGGTAATTTATATCTTAAGTGTTAACGAAACACTACACATTGAAATAAAACACTAAAAACTTGTTTATATTTATTTAAACGTTTTTAAGTGTTTGAGATAATACCTACTGAATTCTTTGCATTCGAGAATTTGCTGATCTAACACTTTAATTCAATTCCGATCCGAACGCTTCGTGAATCTAGTAGGGACCAATCAAATTAAAAAGTCAGTATTGCATTTAAAAAAAACAACAAAACATTTTCGAAATGACAGAAAATTTTAAAGATCAATTTAATATGATATTATTTAAAAGCGTCGTTTAGTAGACTAAATCAACAATATGTTGACACGATAAACAAAGTAAACCAACAACAAGACAGAACTGGAAATAACAGCAAACGAATAAGGCTATCCGCCGAAGCAATTAAAGTTGAAAACAAATTGTTTAAGTTATTTATAGCGGATAATCGCACGAAGTCCTTTCTTGTCAGATTATAAGTTGCTCAAGGGTGCTTACATAAGGGCTTGATCACTGGTATTATCTTGATTCTACTACAAAGGACAACGCAAAGCATAACGCTCTTCAAAAAGGTTTTATTGTTTTCTAAAGTTCATGCTGATCTGACGTAAAAATATAAAGCTACTATAACTTCCCTTCCATGTCGTAAGAGCCTACTAAAGCACAAAGCCGCCTCTTTAACCGCCTCTGTGGTCTACTGGCTAAGACCATCGGTTTAGACCCAGAGGTCCCGAGTTCGATTCCCAGCGTACGTATATGAATATACGTCTATGAATGTTAAAATTATCTAAAAATAATGTTTTGTAGTTTAACAAATCCCAAAACAAATAATTGACTTTGCATTCTACGTGTTGCATATACTCGTGTTATGCTTCAACAATGTGTGGAAGTATTCAAATTACAGATTCACCTTGACACCTCGGTACAAAGAAAGAATAAGTCATGATATTTTATTTCCTAATTGGTTACATAATATATAAATATTACGTTCATTGTTATCAGTCATGCAAGAGATTGGAGTTTATTATACCAAATACTAGGAGGTAAATAATATACCGGTATACAAGGACGGTTGTAGGTTATTATGATAAACCTTAGTGGTAATTGGGTAGGTGAGGTTAGTTATTAGAGAAACTTTTAAGTCAAAAATATTATTTTAATAGAAATTATTATCATGGTTAATAATTGCCACGATAGCATAGTTGGTAGTGCACCTGACCCAGGATGTCATGGGATGCGGGTTCGAATCCCGCTCGTGGAAGTTTTTCAACACAATGTCTTGGGAAAATACAAGTAGGGTTCCGAGGTGGAAATGCCATTAAGAGGCTGTAGTTGTATGTTTGATTGCCAGCAGTATTAAAAATACTAAGATTGCTCCCTTGGGCTGGAAAAACAGTCTCGGATATACCCCGGGAAAGTGGCAGCTATCGCGAATCGTAAACAGTAGCACTTTATCTGTTAATGATCATTGCCATTAATCGCGTGCACATAGGTGTTGTGTAATGCCGTTTGTTGCATTTATGTGCGTTGTAGGTGCATTATATAACTTAGTTAATAATATATTTACTTTACAAAATAATTAAGACTAGTCTGGTCTAGGTAGAGACCCTGCGACAGTAACCTACAATCAAGGCTTAATGGAAATAATTTTGTTAGTAACACAGTTGTTTTGTGCCTAAATCTAGTGATTTAGGCACAAAAAATGAACTTAGCTTAATGTTGTAACTAACAATCCTGCAAGTTCGGCCTGCTTACACACTCGGTAAATGACACGTATTATAATGTTAAAGATATTTTTGTTTTGTTAAAAACTTTCAAGAACCTTTTTTCATATGCAAACTAACGACTCGTACTGCGCACCACAACGATTGGGCATTCAAAGATTTGATAACTCTGTCAAGTTCAAACAGTGTCAAACACAAATTAATCTGTTTTAACTATTTGGGTGGTTAGGGTAGAGCCGTACAGTAAAAAAGTTTACCAGTTTTGGAAAGTCGAATTTGGTATAAATCATAATAAATACAGTTAATCGATATCGATGAACCACGTAGCGCAGCCCTCAAAGATCACGGATTGCAATAAAAAGTTGCGCGGCGGAGGGACCTTTCGTCCCGGCATTTGCAAAGGTCGCGCTGAACTTTGCGCTTTGCGCGTTGCGCGTTGCGAGGGAAACTGATTCGCTTCCTCCGACGATAAATCAGCGCGCACCTTTACACCCGAGCCACACAATAAGGAGGCTGCAGAAAGTAAGCTGTACCTGTAGGTAGACTGTCAAAATCTCGTTCTGGTAAAGTTCAAGCTGAATTGCATCCTATCCCCAAAGTGTCCACCCCTTGGCATACCATTCACATTGACGCCACTGGTATCAAAGAGTATGTGTTTGTAATGATTGACTCTTTTACAAAATACACCATACACGTACACCCTCTCACGTAGACAAATCTCGGAACAGCCCAGAACAGTCCGAACGCAGCTGTTGCGAGATTCCGAGTGCGGTAAGTAAGTCAAAGTCAAATTCAAAGTCAAACTTTTTTTTTCAAATAAACTTTAAAAAAGTGATTATTTGCAATTTTACGCAACATCAAACATACAATTACAATTTGAAATAAGACCACGTGTTGAAAAAGTTCCACGAGCGGGATTCGAACCCGCACCACATAACATGCGGCACTACCAACTATGCTATCGTGCTATAGTGGCATAGTATAGTTGTTAGTGCACCTGGAATTTTTTCAACACTTGGTTTTCAACACTTTCTTTTTTCAAATTTAAAAAAGTGCTTTTGAATCGTATCTATCTATTTTTTTAGCTGAGGAGAGTATGGGCGCAAGAAATGTGTTAAGCTAACCTTTTGTGAGTCTCCTTATTTTGTGCCCAGCACTCTGCGCTAAAGGAAAATCGACTTAATGTGAAGGTTTTGTATATAATCATATATACTCGTAATCATAAATATAAGATGTACGCAATGAGTTTTATTCTTTACTGTTAAGCACTTGGCTGTCATCGCACTTGATGTTAAAATTAAAATAATATGTATTTAAGATTTACGAGATTTTTTTTGTTCTCGCTGGGTGAGCACTTGGCTTTAGTCTTACCTAGGGTTACCATATCTCCGGATTTGAGCTGAGATTTCAGGATTTTTAAGCTCCTGACAGGATTGCGGCTGGATTTTGGAAATCTCTGGATTTTTCGATTTTTCTTCCTACTTACCATTTTTGACTTTGTTTCCTAGTAACTGCAAAATATCAGTAACAACATTAGATTATTAGTTACTTTTTTCCACAGAGTTGCGAATTACGTTTACGACAAAATCTCAGGACTTTTTTAATAAAATCATACTTTTTCTCAGGACTTTTCAATTTTCCATCGGGTAACCCTAGCCTTACCTGATATTAAATCATGATAAGGCCTAAGGTGGAAGCGCACTTAGTCACCCGGAACCCTCAACTACTGACGGACTGGCTATCTTATCTCTAGCTGCCGAAACACAACAACGCTAAAACATTGGTGTAATGGTGATATACATATTTAGATAAGGTGGTAACTTGTAAGGTGGACTTAAAACAAGTCCTACCACCAACCAAATCGAGTTAAATCCTCCTTTTTTATTGATTTTGACTAACTATCAAACCGTCAATGCAACTACAAAAAGCAAAACATGTATGGTATCAATGTTTAATAATGTGTGATATAGCCGGGCTTAGAAGTACCTAGAACTAACGGCTGCCTTTTGCTGATTTGTATTGGTTCTATGTTGGTTGGTAAAAAATGTTTAGGTTTTAAGATTAGTGACTTTAACTGAGAAAATAACTATTTATTACTGTTGTTTATTACAAATGAACTATTACGAAGAGAAAAATATACAATAATAATAAGATGGCCGCTTGCCCATACAGTAGAGCATAGACTTTTTTTGGGAAGAACTTAGTGAGGGATCGTCTCGTATAAATAATATGCTGATAATACCTAAATTGTACAAACTTAAGTTAATAAGCACTACAATTTAGCCGAAGCGAAATGTCATTATATTGCAATTAAAACTACTTTAATAACTAACGAGATAGTTCGTTCCAATATCTAGAATACGAGGGTTACATCTCTGATCAATTACGATTACCTAATGGCGGGTCTAGTGAACCCCCGGGATGTATATTACCGTGGGGTCGATTGTACCCCAGGGACTGACGACTTGAAGGTAGATAAATTGGTATTAACTTGTGATGACAGAATGTTTAATAGCCATCACTTTCTCTTAATTCTGTTTAGTAATAATATTTAAATGACTCCTATTTTTCTAATGATAAAGTTACAGAATATAAATATTTATCAAATACAGTGAAAAAATTAAACCTTAAAAATTTTTTTTCACTGTATTTTATAAATATTTAATTCAACTTTATTGCAGCAATTAGCACTTAAAAATAAAAAGTAAAATTTACAGAATATGGTAATGCTTTGGACGCTATACATAAATAAAGTGCTAATCGCCAGCTGTTATACATATCATCTATAACGAAGTAAGTGTCCGACTGGTTTCACTGTTGATTTGAAATGAAATGAACTGCAATTCTGAAAGCTCATTACGAGCTTTATTTACTAGAACATAGTGAATAGGATGTTACAGATACAGTTGAGCTGTATGTTCTGCCACTTCTGCCGTCATGCCTTCTGCCGTCATTGTAAATATACAATTAAATTAACATTATTAAATGAGAAATAATAAATTGATCCACAAAAAAATAGTAGGCTAGCACCTAAAATGGTAAGTTAGCATCTAAATAGTAGTTTAGGTGCTAACTTTGTATTTTTAGGTGCTAACTTAGTATTTTTGTGGGTTACGTTAGGTTACTTTGGTGATCGATTAAATACAACCCTTATTAAATTACCATATTAACATCAACATTACTTGATTAGTAATTAAATCAAAGTAACATTATTAAATTAAATTATTATTAATACATTATTAATTCCAATTACAAAATCGTTCTAGTATTTTTACAATGTTATAAAATAAACTCATGTTATAAAATAACTACAGTTGGAAAATTGCAATTACAAAATGTCCAATATAACTTCAGAAATAGAAGTTTGTATTAAAATTAAATGTAATAAGAAGCCACTGTAATGCAAAACCGTTTGATTCAATTCCTTTAGGATGAAAACAAATATTCTCAATTCTTCAATTCTTTTTCTCAAAAAAAAAATCGTTTTAAACTTTACATTTTATTACTCTACTATATACTTTATAATAAATAAAAGCTTGTAAAATAGAAGTGTTGCAACAACCGTATTACCGCTAACACAATATTTGCTAACACGCATAATCGACGACGAACCTGATTAATGTATTTGTTTCCCGGCTCGATGTCGATCCGCCAAACATTGATGGCATCAATTAATCACCACTTCACGCACCGGGGTCCCACACACCCCACCCTGAGTCGGGGGTCTAACACACCCCACCCGGGAGATGTGGACCGGCTGATATCCCGAATTAACTAGCTTCGATGAAGGGTTAATGTAGTACGTTTATCTGAGCGTTTTGCCGCATTTCCGCTTTTACTGAGACAGATCATGGCATGGATGTATACATACAATATCCAGTAAACAGTAGGTTTTTGAGAAGCTCGATGGCTCAGTGGTTAACGCGCCTGGTGGGTTACTCTTGAAACACAATTGCAATAATCAATTTCCAATCCCAAATCTAAAAAATTCAAATGGCACTCTTAAAAGCGGTAATAGCGCTACATTGGAATTAAATTGCGTGGAAATTGAGTGAACAAATTATTATCGATATGGGACGTTCCGAAATTGAAAAAAACTTATCCCAATATCGATACAATTAATCGCATTGGAATTGCATTGAGATTGAGTTTCCGTCAAGAGTAGCCTACCTGGTCTGCGATTGCTGAAGTTAAGCAACTTTCCTAAAGGCCGGACATCGGATGGGTGACCAAATTTGTCAATTCGAGCTCTTCCGTGCTTCAGAAGGCAAGTTACGTCGCGGCTACATTAGGTGTCGTTAACAACCACCAAACGGTACTAAGCCCGCGTGGTGGTTTATGGCCCGTTCTCCCTATCCATCTTTAGGGAAGGCTCGTGTCCCAGCAGTGGGGGCATTAAAAGAGTTAGTGATGTGATAATGATGATTATATTTTTACAAGAAGTCAAAAGGAGCTTGGTAGCTACCAAGCGTTAGCTAGTTTGGTTTTCAATCATAGAAGCTAAGCTATAGCCTGAATAGATGACCTAATTGCGTTGCCTTGATCTCCTCCACGCTTCAGAAGGCACGTGGAGCCTTTATCCCGGTCTTAATCTTATAGGTCACTATGGTTATGGTCAAATATCCAGTGAGGAAACGTTTATAAGTCGTTTATAAGTCTACAAATAAACTCTCGACACTTTATTTTAAACTAAAAAATCAGCGACAAGATATAGGTGTCTTTCGTATAGGAAATTATCATGTCGCTGTTTTATTATATCTATATCTATACTAATAATATAAAGAGGAAACCTTTGTATTTTTGTATGTATGTATGTATCTATGTTTGCAACGAATAAACTCAAAAACTACTGGACCGATTTAAACAATTCTTTCACCATTAGAATGCTACATTAGCGCTTAGTAATATAGGCTATATTAAAAAAATATATTAAATAAAATACTAAAAACGACAATTTAATTTTACAATACAAAATTATTTGTTTGTTTTGTTATCATGGAAACCACTGATATATTATATTTAACTCCATGATGGAAACTGTCAAAGCGGTACGAAGTCCGCCGGGTCAGCTAGATATCAAGTGAAAAAACATGTTTTATCAAAAACAAAAACCTCCGCCTACTTACTCCATTCTGGGGTATTAATATTACTTTACCGCTAGTGCATTTTTTTACGTACTAAAACTACAAATACTTTGTAGATAAAAATGTAAGTAGGTCAAAATATTGTACATTGCTAATGCTATTATAAGAGAAGGTGCTTTAATCAGCACCTTAAGTCGGTTAAAGATCTATTCACCAGCAGGGTATTACTAGTAAACCCTGGTATCTTAATCTTGGATACATCCGCGTGGGAGATGCCTCGTCTCGCGCGGCCGCTAGATAACCAGCCCATGAACAGTTTAAGCACTAATAATCCCTCCGATGTTTAGTAAAGGTGACTGGTAAAATATCACGTGACGCGTCGCTGTTACATTCAGATTTGTGTAGCTCCTTTATTGGAAGAATTTCCCTATTACAAACATTAACAATTTCCTATTACAAAAAAATCATTATTATCCTATCTTGCCTAATCTGTCTTTTGAATAAAGGTGTCAGAAACACACAGTAGCAAAAAGTTTGTCATTATAAGCTGTTTGCCTTGTATTTACATTTTACATGTTAATTTAAACAGTTTTCCAGCATCAGTTTTTATTATCGTTTAATATTGTTGATATGTATCATCATCAGCTATCATCGGTGACATTGCGAAAGTAAGCTTAACTTGCAAAATCACAGCCTGAACGTGCAAGCACTACGCCACTGAACACCACACTTAATACTTAATCACTGTGAAATATCGTTAACAGCATTGAGTATTGTGATATCGAGTACCAGCTTTGCAGCTCTATCCATTCGATTTAACGACTGCCGCATCAAAATCGTTTCAGCCGTTAAGATGGCGGCTATCAACGTATAAAGTTACGGCTTCAACCGTTCGGTTATTAAGTTTTGTTAGTATAATTAATTGGCTATCATTTGACATAACTGTTTATTGATGATAAATACAACCACTATACAGCCTAGCTGTATATAATGATTTACCATCACTATACATATCTTAGTATAGGAGAGGAGCTCGATGGCGCAGTGGTTAACGCGCCCGGTCTGCAAGTGCTGAGGTTAAGCAACCTATGCCAAGGCCGGTCATAGGATGGGTGACGTATCATCTCGAGCTCCTCCGTGCTTCAGAAGGCACGTAAAGCCGTTGGACCTGGCTGTATTAGCAGTCGTTAACAACCACCAATCCGCTGGACTGGGCTCGCGTGGTGATTTATTGCCCGTTCTCATGGTCATGTTCATTTACCGCGTCTGTGGTAAAGTGTTCACAAACCACACTGGTTTAAGTCCCTAAGAACACGTTCTCGACACTTTTAGTAAAACAAACCAGTTTTGTTCGCGTCTGGACTCCATTTCCACTGGGCGTGGAGTGGAGTCATTTGCTTAACTAAGTAGGTATAGGTCGCGCCAAACTTCTAGTCCCCTCTGAAGTTGGCGCGATTCGCGTCGCAGTAGTAAAAAATAAGCGTCAGTAGGGCGAAGGGTAGGACGAGCGGTAGAGCCTAACTGTACAGCTGCGCAACGAAGCAACTTCAGAGGGGACTAGAAGTTTGGCGCGATCTATACCTACCTATAGAAAAAGAAAAACTATGGTTTATAAAGTAAGTGTATGGTGATGACTAATTTTGCACAATTCAGATTGAACCTTAGCCTGAAGGTAATACATCTTCGCCGGATTACCAGAAAGTGCGGGTTCAAACTCCGATCGTAGTTCCTTTTTAGAAAGAAACCGCTAGCTGACCCTTCTAAGCTTACTATTTCGCTAAACTTGAAATGTCTCACGCAGCCATCTACCAGATGACTAATGCGGAAGTTGTTCCACTCAGCATATCGCACGAGAAAGCAACCTTCGTCCCGGCTGACGGAGCACCGTGCTCTGCCAGGAGCCGCGTGATCGGCACGATAAGCCGCGTTTGCCGGCCCAGTTAGCCGACAGGCCGCCACAAAGGGCTGCATGTGAACAGCGCCCAGCCGACTGTGGCTGGACACTGTTCGCACTGTCATACACGACACGACGAAGACCAATATGGAGACTGCAGAATCCTTTTTTCAAATTGGGATTTAAGAAGTTAAGCTTCATACAAACGTGCTTGAGAACAGAACTGAACTCAGATTAGTCTGCGCGTAGCTGTTCCGAGAGTCCGTGTCCGTGTGGTTGTCTATGTGTGTTGCTAGATTAAGTTTAACTTTTGTGACACACGACTTTTATTTTAGACATATTTCCACAATAGCCGTGCAAGGTAAAGCGGTGCGCGAGTAAAAATTCCACCAAAAGTATTACTTCCTCTTTTTGGGGTGTAAAATGGAGTAATCTTATTAGTGGATTTTCCTAGCCCTCCACAACTCTGGTGGAAACGCAGCCATATGGTACTGAGCCGAGTATAAAAAAAGCATTCCATTTTCGCGTTCCATTTAAATCAAAGGCTTTTAACGAAACCCAAAAGAGCTAAAAATATTATACATCGTTTACCCGACATTGCAAAAGTTGCTTAACTTGAAAACTCGCATCCTAGATTTAAAAACTATTTATTATACTATACGAAACTGTTGTTGCTATGTTAATGTATACAGTTTATATAATTAATATATTAAATTCAATTCTATTTCATGCAATTCTATTCGTTATCTTTAATTGATTTGATATAAAAAGTCGTGTGTACAATGGAGCCGCGCATACCGCTTCCTCGATGGCTATCTAGCTACCGACGATCCTGCGATATGCGATAATGCGATATTAACATCGGGCACGATATAAACAAAACGTTAATATCTAGGTTAGGTTTTCAACTGGGTTATTATACGGTAAATTGAAAACGGCTGGATCCATTCATTATTTAATTTTATCACAGCCATTGTATACCGTGGGCCAGAGTGGGTTATCGCCTGTTCGCCTCATGTGCTCTTCATGAGGAAAGGTCTGAGTCAGGAATGGAAGGTTTGTAGGCTGATCATTGATGATGAATGTGGTTTGTGACACGTAGTGGCGAAAGGGGCATTTGTTTTTTACATGTATACAGCCTCTTGGGAATGCATTTCTTCATTTCACCCTAAAGGTTAACAAAACAATTGACAAAACAGGTGTTGGTTACTTTAGAACTAATGAGGATATGACTCTTTTCACTCTTTCCCATTCTCTACACAGCTTAATAATGGGCAGTAGGTTGAAAAAGTTTTGGACCATTTTTTTTGACCATTTATTCTTAAGTTCATTTGAAGAAAAGATTTTGACTTAACTTTGACTTTTTAGCTCTGCTCTCACTGCGACAGCTGGTATGCAGTACCATAGATGATGGTGGTAGCTAACCACTGCCTACTACTACCCCATCTTACACCAACCTAACAAATAGGTACACTAAGGCCGGGAATAGACTGAGACCTCAGGGAGAAGAAAACCAACCCATAAACCTAACCAATGTAAAAAAGCCTATAACTGTCCCACTGCTGGGCAAAAGCCTTTCATCATCATCATCATCATGAGCTCATTTTATCTCCCCACTGCTAGGGGACGAGCCTTCCCTATGGATGGAAAGAGAGAACGGGCCATAAATCACCACGCGGGTCCAGTGCGGATTGGTGGTTGTAAACGACTGCTAATGCAGCCGGGACCAACAGCTTTACGTGCCTTCCGTAGCACGGAGGAGCTTGAGATGATTAATTTTTGGTCACCCATTCGATGACCAGCCCTTGCGAAAGTTACTTAACCTCAGCACTCGCAGAGCGGGCGCGTTAACCACTGCGCCATCGAGCTCGAAAAGCCTTTGAAGCATTGAAATCAAGTCATCGCTACAATGATGGGAAATGGCTTAATCACCACGTTGCCAAATGCAGGTTGGTGATCTGATCACAAACACACACAAACACTGGGATTGAACCCGGGACTTTCAGACATCAGGCTATATTGTTGATATCAGCTATCATATTATATTTTATTGAATCAATTTTAAAAAATTCTAGAAGCGGTGGCCGTTTTATTTGTCAATTCAAATTTAATTCTATCATCTCACCAATATAAATATTTCACCTGATTTATGTGGCTAAGCTAACACAAAAACTTCACCATTAGAGTGTTAATTATTCGAGCCGCATTCATAAATAACATTTTGAACTATAAATTATTATTTCAATTAACGTGCGACAAGGACGGGCGATGATAGCCGATGGGGGAAAGGGGGAGCGAGATGGAATAATTCTTTGTTTTTGTTAACAATAACTTGGACAGATTTACGGGGCCCAACTTTAGCCATTAGAACAATGAAGCGTTGTCCGCTCGTCTGTGTGCGAGCGTGACGCAGAAACAATACCTTTTACAATGCTATAATAGTTCGGCTTTGTTCTATAAATGTGGAACGTGCATTCATAGGACGGCGACGTGTATGGTCATTAAAAACTGTTAGTCGTATATTGGTTCCAAACAATACAGCTATGTGATAAGCTGCAAGATAAATAATCATTGTACGTAAGAAAAGACAACCCCGCAAAGTTTATACTGACACCCCCCACCAACCGTCAGCTCATAAAGTAGGTGTCAGATAATCTTGCGCAAGCACAATGGACCATCTGCGTTAGGTCATGACGCCAGATCAGGACGCGCCGCAGCGCATTCTTCATCCGGAACTCTTAAGGCTAGTGTCTCGAGCGAGTTGCCCCGTGGACACGTATAGTCCACTACCAAATACCCAGATCCAATATCTCGCTCACTTCTCGTTGTACTAAGAGTACAATTCACAGTTTCCACTTCTTGGGTCGTCAACTTTAAAGTCGACTACTAAATGTCCTCTATGTCCAAATGCACGGAGAGACAATAAAAAAGACAACAATTCAGGTGTTGCTGGTCATCCAAATCCGCTTGTTATCCCTTCTTAACAAGATGTCCTTCCAAGGTGACTTCCCTTAACAAGATGTCCTAAACACAAGTTAGATCATCCCGATGATCCCAAAACAGTTGCGAACGCCCGTCCGATCCTCAAAACGCCACTACACATTCACATGAAACATGAAATAGCCTCGGGTTGTTCCGCTCCCGTAACGATTCGAACCCCTTGGAGAATCTAGTAGGAAAAGGGGACTCTCTTGCGTGATGAACATTCCCACTATAGACCATCTGACGGTATTTCAATCACACGGCTTGAGGAACCCTTTGAGTTTCTCGCCGCCCCCAGAAAAGTCCGGTGACGCTGAAATTGCTGCCTCAGACATACCTACAGTAAACTCTCTCCAAAAAATAACCATTTATAATGTCTATGGTAAAATTTTTCAACCGCTGGAGCTGCTTCAATGCCATGATAATTCTTGTATTCGTAAACCTCAACGAATAGCAATTAAAACTCGCTTTAGGCACTCTGATGCTTATTTTTTTTCACTACTGATATCGTTTAAAAAACCCGGTTAAATAGTTATCTTTTCTATTTTTTCTGTTTAGTAATGTTCAAGAGTAAAGATCGCATAACGGCTTTAGCGATCTGTTAACCGACGAATTATAGGGATGGAGCAAGTCTTCGTTTCTTCTTCGGTTTCTTCGGTTCTCGACCACTTCGTCTGTTCAACGAAAGCGTATTTATGTTTTACTTATTATTATTTTAATAGAAAAAAATACCTTTTATCGTAATACCACCAGTGTCCGACACTGTACCTAAACCAGTGTTGGCCGCCATTTTTCGTCAGGTGAGATAAGATGAAAGGCAAGTGATTATCCGTAATAAAAAAAAACGAGCGAGCCTTACAGTAGTCGCATTATATGAATTATGATGTGTAACATTTGACATTTCACCTTAGTAATAAGCAATTTTAACATTATATTCTGAAAAAATGGGTATTACATCATTTTATAACTATAAAATAAATGCAGTTAATACTCATTAGAAGACATTTGACATATCAAAATGACCTTTGATAGTCAAATGACACAATATGTCACATATCTATATATTAATACGTGAAGCAAAAACTTTGTACCCGTTTTTACGAAACTTGCGCGGGACGGAGGAGTATGAAATTTCGCATACTTATAGTTTATATAGAGAAGGTTATCCAAATGTTGTAATTTTTTTTTTAAATTATGCATAAAAAATACATTAAACCAACAAAAACAATACTACACACACTACCATGAATTTGACACACACGTATTGTTTGTCTCTAATGCGGCCGACATCTGTCAATGCCAATACAAACTCACATTTCATTTTTTTATTAATTTATTCATTCATACATTTAGGTACATACCGACTTACAGTTGCCCAAAACGCCAGTATGTTTAAATTATAAATACAATTTGTTAAAAACTAATATTAACAATAATAGCTAATTAAAATGTTGTTAGTCCAAGTTATTAGATTAAAACAATGTCAATAGTACTACAAAATTACACGGTTAATAAATTTCAAATAAAAACGAGAAAACAAATAAGTAAAATTATAAAATGTCAATCAATGTCAATACAATAAATTAAAATTTTAAAATAATTAATATAATAATAAAGGTGATTAAGAATGTCATATGAAAGAGAAATAACTTACTAATTTACACATTAATTTTTACATTTACATATACAAGGGCTTTCCTAAGTAATAAGCTAAAACTGTCGGCAAACAGGTCTATACTATAGTCATGACACATTCTATCTTTTATATTTTTTCAATGCTTAGGATACAATCCGTGCAGCCTTAATAAAATTACGGTCGAATTTCGAACACTGGGCGACCACTAGTAATAATAATTTGTCATGTTCATAATATTGATTTTAAATTTACAAAATGGCGCGCGCTTGCGCGTTTCCCCTACTTCCTGTTACACTGTTACACATACTTCCGTCCCATTTCACGAAATCACTCCTACAAATTGCTTATATAGAAAGCGAGCGGAAAGATGTTACACATCAAAAAGAAAAGGTACACACGCGCACATCAGACTAGAAACGTCAGGATAAACATTAATAAAACGTAATGTTTATATAAATGCGAGTAGATCCGTAAAAGTTGTTTCATTTCAGTTTTGAATAGGTTTATGTGCAAGCGACTGGACTAACCAATATTTGAACTCGTTCATGAATATACCTATTTAAAAAATTTTATTATTATAAATATACATTGGGTACTTACCTATGAAATTGACGTTTTTTTCTCACTTATTAATAGATATATTACTTCTAAAAGTCAATACCGGTTGTTAATATTATTAGATTCCTTTAATTAGGACTATGTTACTTAGGCTCTTGAGCGTCGATCGACCACCAGGTGACCGATCACAAATAAAATTATATTGTGTCTGGTATTCGCGCGCTCGAGCTCATAGGCTACAGTAATAATAACATGATTATTCATTTTGTGACATTATCGCCCAATATTTTTTTTAATTGGCTTCTTTTTTTGTTCGCGGAATTGACCTTTTTTTTCATTGTAGCTTTGAAGGGACTTGATTTTTTTACTTTTTAATGTCTGCTATATTTAGCTAGTGAAACAAACACACTACTCTACAATTTTTATAGTGTTAACATAAATAAATGCTAAGAAAATTAAAAAAATCGTTAGTACTATGAAAAATATAATTTAAAAAAAAATCTTCATACAAAACGTCAATTTCATAGGTAAGGACCTAATATTATTATATTAGGTCCTTCATATTTGAAGTGCTTTGCAAATCCAAGTGCAATATGTATGGATATGTTATTTGACATACATATATGATCATACACCATACTTATACTTCATATAAACGTACTTATACTCGTACATAACTGTTTTTATTTTCTTTTTTCTTTTCTTCTTGTTTTGGCCCTGTATTGTTTTTTAGTCAGTAATTAAAATTGAACATACGTCATAAGTTATTTGTTGTAAAAGATATGATGAGATACGCTTGAAAAGAGGCTTCGACGACTAGTGTTAAACAACGAAAATGTATGAACAAATAAACTATTTTTATTTTTCATTAGGGTTCCGTACCCAAAGGGTAAAACGAGACCCTATTACTAAGACTCCGCCGTCCGTCCGTCTGTCTGTCTGTCTGTCTGTCCGTCTGTCACCAGGCTGTATTTCATGAACCGTGATAGTTAGACAGTTGAAATTTTCACAGATAATGTATTTCTGTTGCCGCTATAACAACAAATACTAAAAAACTTAATAAAATAAATATTTAAGTGCTCCCATACAACAAACGTGATTTCTTTGCTCGTTTTAACAGGTGACGCTTGAAATATTTACAGAATATTGAGTTATATTATTCACTGTAAAAATAAATAATTAAATAAAAATAAAATTAATATTTAAGGGGGGCTCCTATACAACAAACGTGATTTTTTTTTCAATTTTTTCTCGGTCTTGATAACGATAACAGGTAGAAACTTGAAATATTTTTTTTTATAATGGAATTAAACATTGTGTACTGAAGCATATATAAACGGGACCGTTAGCGTTGTTCTAAAACATTTATAATGCTCCCTATAACAAAGTGCCCAAAAGTTCTGATTAACATTAACGCGTAACAGACATTTAAGGGTGAAACACCAACACCAACACCAAAGGTTACTCAAAGGGCAGTGTTATTATATGCCAAAGTAATTAACACGAAGTTCGTGTGCACATATACATAGCAGACATATAATACAAACATAAGAAAAAATTAATGCCCCGATTATCACGCACTGTTGCTACAACCACAATTATATCTGACAAGATATATATAAGACTAGCTGACCCGGCAAACTTCGTACCGCATTTCTTTTTTTTAATATACCCTATGTTACTCAGCGCTAATGTAGCATTCTAATGTTGAAAGATTTTTTTAAATCGGTCCAGTAGTTTTTGAGTTTATTCGTTACAAACATACATACATACAAAAATACAAAGGTTTCCTCTTTATAATATTAGTATAGATATATAATCCTTATGGGTAGTTTAAAACCCCCATTTAAGAGAAAAATATATATTTACACAATTACCACAGTCTCTGGTGTCAATTACCGAAACATATACGCTGTCTATACATATATATTATTTGAATTTGAATTTATTTAATATACTAACTGACCCGGCGGACTTCGTGACAATTTCTATGACAACAAAACAAAGAAAATCGTTAAAATAGTTTACGCGTGAAAGCGTATCAAACAAACAAACAAACTTACGTTTTTTTATAATAAGTATCCTATGATTTTACTCTTGAGAATATGTGTACAAAATTTCATGATGATCGGTTGAATAGTTTACGCGTGAAAACGTAACTAACAACAAACAAACAAACTAACTCACTTTCTCACTTATAATATTAGTCAGGATAACCTCAAAATACGAGGATAATTAATTTGTTTCTATTGATTGTATTCTGAGGTAATTGTTAAGTTATATAATGTTATGGAGGTAATTTGTCCTGAAAAAGATTATTAAATATTGTTGATTACCTCATTATTATATACTGTTTGAATTAAGTAATAAAAACATGAAATGGCTTTCCTTATTTTATCAAGTCAAAACAAAACTTGCACAATCCACATTACTTTGCACCGTATTCTATTGGTAGCTTTCTTATAATAATTAAATAAATATATTTTTTTAAGTGCTAATAGGCTGCACTGAAGCTGAAATAATTTATAAAATACAGTGAAAATATTAAATGCCTACCATATTAACTATATTATCATATATTTTGAATGCCAAATTCAAAATAATAATATTTTTTTAACAAAATCGTCATAAGGCATTGAATGAATGAATGAATGAATGAAATTAAATGAATGAATGAAATGAATGAAATGAAATGAATGAATGAATGAATGAATGAAATGAATGAAATATATTTTATTTGCGCTTGAGAAAGGTACATTTTTGGTCTTAATCTAATTTTCTTCTCTATCTCAGCTGACAATGTAGCATGCAAATAGCTTTTACCTTTTATTTTATAAATAACAATGACTATTTCAATTACAACATTACATATAAAAATACAAAATTAATTCTCCAAATTGTCAAAAACCAATTAAATTATATTACAATCTTAGATTAATAACGCCTAGATAGATAGACGTCATACAAACGCATCGCCTAAAGTGATGCAAAAAGCAGATTAATGTAGGCGTGAGCATTACGTGCTTACGGTCGCCTACACGCACACAAACAAAACTTTAATGTGTACAGTGAATGAGCAATTTCCCCGAAAGTGGGGAAATGTTATACTTACGTAGTTCATGATAATGTCGTTAAAAGATAAGTAAGAAAATAAATGTCTAACATCTTACATACTTTTTGTTGATAATTTAGTTTAATACGATAATGTTTATATGACATTAATCAATAATAATCAAAAGGACCTCGAAATCAAATAATTAGCGTTTCTCTTTACTAAAATTTGTAATAAAAATCAGGAGTGGTGGTAGCTCAATAATCGGAGTCACGCGCCTCATTATCCGTCGTTGGGAGTTTGAATCCATGAAAGGAACGAACTGCTAGGAGGATGATATATAATAATAGTCATAATATGTCATGACGAGGTCCTTTTTTATCATATTATTTATACACCTACGCAATAAAAACACTTTGCGTTTTACAAATAAACAAAAAATAAGCTTCGAATAGTTATTCCGTGTTTTGTCTCTTTTACTCTAATTTTAAATGACGTTTACATGACGGGAACAAAACACGGAATAACTATTCGGACCTTATTCTTTGCTTATTTGTAAGGAACTTTAGGTATGACTAATAAATTAAAATAAATATAATTTGAAAAAAAAACAATTTATTTTAATGTGTACTAAGAAGAAAAACTACTTAGAAATAAAAGTATTTCCAAGATCTGGGATTCAATAAAAATAAATAAATAACATTTTGGTGCTATTAACCACTTTTAGTGTTGTCTTGTCGGCAACTTTAGTAAAATTAGCCACCTTCATTCCGATCACTGCTCATCATTATACCATTACACTAAATAGGGAAAGATATTATCTTACTTAAGGGCAACACTTAAAATATACATATTATGGTTTCAATAAATATTTTCAATAAGATTTAATTTCATAACTAACATACACCAATGAAAAATGGGAAAATAATTTCTTCTTACTAGTAACACTTTCATAAAATCGCGGCTTGTAATTTTATTTTTAAAAGTAGTAAATATTTAGCTCAATACAAGTCAATTTGTAATACTTACGTATGAAATGTTATGTTAAAAGCTTTTTTGTCCTTATGCGATGCGTTGTGACACCCATTAATTGCACAAACCGTCATAATCTAATTAATTGTCGGAGATGTTTGCACTAGCGCTTGATCTTGACAACTGACGTGACGTTCGGGCGGACTGAGCCAAAATGGCTTGGTTTGAATTGCTTCACTTTTCTTGCGTCTACTCGGTTTCTATGCGTTATTATTCTAAGATTACAATAAAATTCAAAATTAATCTAAAAATTGTCCATAACCAATAATATGTCAAAAATATGTCAAATAAATATTACTGAGCAACTTAACTTATAATCTGTGGAGCTTGTAGACTTCACTTCTCTATGGCAGTCCATGGAGGAAAACAGAAAAGTGTGTGAAAAGTTACAAAGTTGTCAAACGTTACTATTATTTGCAATTAAATCATAAATACAGAAATAAAATAATAATAAAAGTCAAGTGATTTATCAAGTTTGGTCAAGGTGAACAGTATTTTGCAGACATCAAAAGAAAATAATATGTCGTTAACATAAAAGTAAAATATTTGTTTGCACACATCTAGGTACACGTCTTACATTTATTAGGTGTATGTGTAAGAAAATCTTGCACTGAATAAAATAGGTGTGCCATAAGCCATTTATGTAACTCTGCTAGAAATTGTTTTACAATAAGTTTTCTAATTGTAGTTTCATTTCATTACAACATATCGTAGTTTTCGCGTTTTTCGCGTTAGAAAACAAAATCATAACGTCAATCCATTCGTTCATTTATTCACTCCACAGCAATATCAGCCGTGTATTAATCTATACACAACACAGAATTGAATAGCGCTTATGTCCTATCGAGGTATAATTAATGTAAATTATGGAATATATATTTAAAAAAGCACGACCGCTGGTTTCGCGTGTTTTTGTTAAAACCGGAAGTTGGAGGTAAATGTGTGTCGCTGATAAAAAACACAATCTATAGTTAACAATCGTCCATTTGTATCTAATTATGCCGTTGTGTTTGTTCAATCTAAATTCGGTGCAATGTTATTTTTATCTTTTCAATTAAAAATTACGTTTCAGAAATATTTTTAGGTGTGTATTAACTTAGCTAACACATATAAGTTGTTAAGTAAGTTACAATAACACCATTTTCAATTAATAGAATCAGCAATAGTTGGTTTTTAACTAGTTTGTCCTACACAAGTCTAGGCATATTTTATTCTTAGCAGTTTCTAGAAGCTACATAATGACCACTTTATAAATACTATGCAATTTGAATATCTATGATATATAATCATTGTTATTTGTTTCTCAATGCATTTGCAATTTTAATTGACGTAAAATTACGTCGATTGCTTGTTATAGTATGTAAACAGTAATAAATTGTAATCAAGAACGGTTGGTACGGCAATTCATAGGCGGTAGCGTGGTGGATAATTTTTTTTTAGGAGAGAGTTTGTTGTTGGCTTTAGACGTCGGACTTAAAGGGTAAAGAGAAACATTAAGGGTTCCTCAAGCCGTGTGATCGAAACACCTTCAGGGGGTTGCAGGAGGGTATGGCATCACGCAAGCGTGCTCCCTTTTCCTACTAGATTCTCCGAGGGATTCTAGTCATATCGAGGGGTTTCCAGTCATATCGAGAAGTCATCGGGAAGAGAACGGCAGGAATTGTGGAACCTTGACGTGTTGGCGCGATTTTTGTACCAATGATAATGAAAGTAGTCGGTATGTGTATTAGTTTTGTAATTTTTTATTTCAAGACCACAAGTTGGATTCGAAAGTCGAATCCCACGTGACAAGTTTAAGATAAAAATACATGCAATATTAATATAGGTAAAAAATTCAATTAAACAATGTAGAAATTAAAAACGTGAATTTCCACGCCCTAGTTTAAACCTTGTCACGTATATACTCCGTCAAGCCTTTATAAGTTACAATGTAAGTCGCTACCCCTTATAACTTACGCCTGTCTATCAAACACTACCCGCTTCAGCTTGTGTCTTGTCGTTTCGACTATTGTACACCGTCCGGTGAGGCGCTAACGGCCGGCTGTCATGCGAGCTGTTGAAACTACATTGTTGCGGCGCGGGCGCAGCCGGTGCGGGGCTGCTGAGCACGTGTTGCAACGACGGCCGCAATGGGGCCTCCTTACGAGCCCTAAAGCAATGAAGTCACTTCTAAGGATCTACTCGCCTTTATTTTACACATAACCGCCTCTGTAATTCAGTGGTTAAGACCGCCGGTTTAGATCACATCAGCACATTTGACCCCACTAACTTTAGACCAATTTCTGTGCTACCCACATTTAATAAAATATTTGAAAAGACAATTCTAGACCAAATTCAAGTACATTTTTATAGAAATAAACTTACATTCTATGGTTTCACTAGGGGTCGCTCGACTACTGACGCTGGTGTTGAGCTTTTACTTCAAATATTCAATACCTGGGAGGATTCAAACGATGCCTTAGAGATTATTTGTGTTATTATGTTTCAATTTCTTAAAAAGAGGTCTACATGATTCAAGCGGTCCAACACTACATATTGCTCGGACACACTTTTTTTGAGCTAAAAACACTTTATTTTTATGTGTCGAGTTCCCCACAATAATAAATAAGCCATATCTAAGCACTGAACCAACGTAACCGTGATACGCTGCCATGGCAGTTTTTTCACATGCCAGACTTTTTAACTTTTTCAATGCAAAGACAAATCGATTGAGTTTAGTGCAAACTGATTTTATGTGCGCTTTCCAGTTGCAATGCTTATCAAGTACTAAGCCTAAAAATGTTGTTTCAGACACTTTCATAACACCTTCACCATTACAACTGATATTCAAGTGTTGTCGTTTACTTTGGTAATTAGAAAATTGTACAACTTATGTTTTGAAAACGTTTACTTTTAGATTATTTATGTGGAGCCACTTCGTTATAGAATCTACAGTAGAATTAAGATTATCTTCATATGGTATGTTTTTGCAAGTATCTGATACTACAACGGAGATGTCATCAGCAAAAAGAACACATCGATGTCTGGTCACATTTGTAGTGACATTAAACGAAGAAACAAAAGCGAACCCAGTAATATATGATATTATATTCTCATATTATATTCCATGAACTCTTGATACGATGTAATGCAAAATTTAAATAGCACTTGGTATTGCTGTAAGTTTCTATCTCTGTTCTCAGTTTTTCTTCGTTTAATAGAGTTTAATAATCGGCAATTAAAAACAATATATAATATATAAATATATAATATATCATCATCATCATCATCATCTCAGCCAAAAGACGTCCATTGCTGGACAAAGGCCTCCCCCAAAGATCTCCACAACGACCGGTTTTCTGCTGCTCGTATCCAGCGGCTTCCCGCGACACTTACCAGATCGTTTATCCACCTTGTTGGAGATATATATAAATTTATGAAATTCCATAAAATATATAAAAGGAATATAATATCATGGAAACAAAAAAGACTAATTACTTCAGCTACTAATAACATTCGATTGTTACACAGCGCTTTGAAAGCCAAAGCTCATAATGACTCATAACAATGTTGTTTTAATCATACGCGAGTCAAAATACTGAGCCCATTCATAGGGTAGCGTGACAGAAGTTAGTTAAGCACCCCCAGAGACACCGTTGCATTGCCTACACAAAACATGATTTCCCTGTCTATATTAGACCTTATTTAATACAAAATAAAAGCTCCCGGAGGCCCAAAGATAGCATTAAAGCGAACAGATATAAGTGCCGGGAGCCCGCGGCCGGCAGGGCGCACTTTATATGTGTGTCCGTCCGGTGGAATTCCGCCGCCGCTGTTTACTATGGCAGTGGCTGAATGCAGTGGCGAGCACAAAAATATATATACTTTGTTGGTTAGCCTAAAAACGCCGTCGCAGCTCGATCAAGCGTGCGATGCCGACCCGTTATTATGTCTAAATTCCATGTAATTTTGCTTGATCTAGAATCCTAAAACTAGAACACAACAATGTGCACGATTCCTTCGGATTTCGGACAGAGACCTACCATTAGTCTCAAAGGTTGTAATTGTTTTAATCGCATTCTGAAGAAATTAAAACAAAATCAATACATTCATCCTTACTCGACATATAAAAATGGTTCTTTATCGTTTCGTAAACGGAATTGAAACGGAAAAATACATACAAGCATCCCTTTCAAAATTGAATTCAGTCTTCTTTCAATGTAGCCAATGGCTATACTGCCATTCATATTAGAAATAAAAACAAACTCTTAATTTCCATAATACACAAAAGATTTCCACCGGAAAGTGCTGCATGCATAACATAACAGATTATTAATATACAAGAAATCTTTAGTATTTATTTAAATATTTAAATATAGAAACGGGCCGGATTACCCTTTAAAGCTTTTCCTTTTAGCAAGGTGCTGCCACAGTTGATGTAAAGATAGTAAAGCTTTTATTAGCTCTATAAACAAAATATGTATATATATAAACATATTATATATGTATGTATATGTATATGTAAGAATATATATTATATACTCGTATATAATATATACCGAAATGTTACTCTTACATTTAAGGCATACCACCAGCGTAGGTAAAATTAAAAAAAATCCATTAAGCACGACACATTCTTTGTTTTTAGTTTAAATTGAAATACATAGTAATTTAATTTCGTTTTTATGAATTACCTTTTAACGTTATTACCGAAAAATATATAAAAAAAACTGTTGTTGCCAACTTCAAAGTATTTTCGAATTACAAAGTATTACAAACAAAGAATTGAGAAAGAATAAATGTTAATTTCATATCATTTTATTTCACCCAAGAGTGGCCCAACCTTTATTTATTTAATACATATTTACATTCGCCGATGGCTACCGCATAATGATAATGTGCCTTACTCTCGTAACAGGCACTGTGGCGTGGGTTGACTTCCTTGCGGAAATTACCTCGCCCTTTACCGTAATAAAAAAGTAAAATATAATGCTTCACAGAAATAAAATTACCCCGGAAGAGATGAGTTAAGCTGAATAATCGAATTAAGATGTTAATTTCTGAATTCTTTTAGGCCGGATAATCCTAAAATCGTTTCAACATTCGTAACGAGGTAAATTAAATGTTATTTTCGATGAACATTCCTAAAAATTTAAACGTTGAGAGCTAGTCTCTAAACACTTTCATAAATGTGTCAGATATTATTATTAATTCGAATAATGTTAAGGGGGTGCAGGGCGCGGAATTTGAAAATTTACGTGTTTTTAAGTCACTAGTGCTAGGCGCTGAATAGGTCTTATACATTAAAAGGACTGGTATAGGTTAGCTTGATCCTTCACAAGGTCATGGTTGTCTTGGAATTTGAAACAAATACCCAGAAACTGCATAAACAATACGTAAAATAATGATATCTAAAAACTTATTTCTTCAGAAACTTTGTAAATATAGCACAAATGAAACAATGATCCGACATCAAAATGTTGTTGTTGATATTCCGCAGGTCACTGTTGTCTTATTTTTCAATAAAAAAACATGAATATGAAAATATTAAGACTTTTCTTATTTTTTACCCGAACGCCTATGATTTTACGAAAGTAAACATTGCTCTAATTAAATCACCAGCCTACTCTGTACAGATATTAGTGTGCGTGCGTATTCGTAGTCGTGCGCCGTTGTCACACCACTGCCACGCGCCGCTCGCTCGCTATCATAAAGAAACTTGAAACTCGCAGTTTTGCATCCGCGCTGCACCCCCTTAATGTTTTTTGTTGTCTATGAGTATTTGTTATTTGGGCACAGTTGCATACACCATGATTACTGATTGCAGACTATGTTAGTTCAAAAGTTGCTTTTATCACGTACACACGCGTGCACATCAGGCTATCACAAAATGTCATATTTCCTCAATAGAACTTTATGTATGTGGCATATGGTTGACCATTTACTGATAACAGACAATTTTGGATAAGTTGATGGTGTACATTGAATGATAGAAGATAAAACTTATGGATAGGCTTGATAGACCTGATGATCGCGCGCAGATCTCCATTAGAAATTAAATAAAATTATTCTTTATTCAATTAAACTTATTAGATAAGCGCTTTTGAATCGTCTCAAAATATTTTACCTACCACCCCCATTCAGGACGACTTTTAGCTAAGCAGAAGAACGGGCGCAAGAAACTGCACAGCTTTATATATAAGTAGCGACATTTACAACATTAATACGCTGTATATTAGGTATATTATATTTAGCTGGACCGACCAAACAAAGGCTGCAATTGACGGTCCCTTGCACCAGTGTACTACTCGTAGACAGGCAGCAGAGAGAAGGAAATGGCGGTAGTTTGCTTAAGCATGCCACTAATCCTAGAACCTTTGATGACAACGTCTAGTAAAGAAGAAGAAGATTTTCCTAATTGTTTGTCAATGAAGCCAAGGAAGGCTGTTTGTTTGTCAACTGTTAATGCATGTTATAAAGATGTTATAAATATTACTAAATGTATTTTTTTAAAGAAAGCACTTCATGCCGCTTCTGCTGGTCTACACACTTTAAAAATGAGACTCCACGTAATATCAGCGTTGCAGGTGATGTTTATGCTGCACTTGCAACATGTGCTAAGTGGAGTCCATTTTGGTGTTACTTTTATTTTCATTTTCGTTAATTGTTTTTAAATGTTATATGAAACTGAACATATAGATAGATTTAGATTTTATTTTAAAAAATATGTCTAGTCATTACACTGTTGCACACTTATCGTGCACCGCAGTGCACCCGCCAAGTTTACGGTAACGCCCGGCGCGCACGCGAGCAGCCTGTAATTTCGGCAGCCACTTCCGTGTGCTGTTAATAACTTCCAGAATGTTGTTTGCTACATACAGCCTTGTCGGCCTGTTCCCGTGCGTCACGCCCACGGATGGGGCGGCACGTGTAACACTTGGGAGAAAGACCACGCCAGGCCTTTGAGGTCCTATCAATATCAAAATCTTTAAAAAATATATTTTCGTCGTATGTTCCGCATCAGTTGGACAGACAAAGTCACAAACGTGGACCTCTACGTAAACGAATGGCGGAAAAGGTAGAGCTGGTACGCACCATCAAGCAACGTAAGATTACCTACTTGGGCCATGTTCTGCGTAACGAGAGATACTAGCTCTTACGTACCATTATGATGGGAAAAATTGTTGGAAAAAGGAAGGTTCATCATCATCATCATCATCAGCCTATAAACGTCCCACTGCTGGGCACAGGCCTCCCACATGATCAGTAGCACGTGGGGATATTGGGCCATAACCCACCACGCTGGCCCAATGCGGGTTGGTGGGTTTTAACGACTGCCATCTTACGACAACAACCGGGACCAACGGCTTAACGTGCCTTCCGAAGCACGGAGGAGCTCGAGATGTTTTTTAATTTGTCACCCATCAGGCGACCCGACATTGCGAAAGTTGCTTAGCGGGCAAGATCGCACCCGAACGCGCTAGCCGCTGCGCCATTGAGCTCCTCATAAAGGAAGGTTGGAAGAAGGAAAATGTCATGGCTTCGTAACATCAGAGAATAGACCGGTATCAAAACCGTGGAACAATTTATTCAGACTTGCTCTGGATAAGATACGATTTCGTTAACTGACTGTTGACCTTCAGTAATGGTGAGGCACCATAAGAAGACGAATATTTTCAAAATGTTTTGACTCTAATTATAGATATCTAGGGACCTGCAGAGTAAAAATAGTTTTAAGAACAAACTGAGATTGTTTTTGTCTAGTTTTTAGAGTACGCAGGAGACTTTGTTACTAGATACAAGCGCATTATAGCTCTTACCTTTGTTGTTTGTCCCATAAATACGTTTCCTTTACAATGCGTCTTGTACTGGCCCCTTAAGCTGTTTAGCAATTTGTCCTTGTTCCTTGTTGTATTATAAGCATTCTGTTAACTAAATCGTTGTATGTGAAGAAATGTTGTCGAATAGGTAACTTAAATTCATTATTATAAGGTTTTGTGTGCATTCTTTCAAAAATTTTACTAAAACGTTATCCATTTTGTCTGCCATCATCACTCCGTTAACTCTGTTTTATTTTTTGTTAAATGTATATTCCGTTTTTAATAATAGAGGAAGGGATTCGGAGTATACAGCCTAGAATATTTTTTTCTTTTTTTAGTAAATTTTCTATTTTTGATATCTTTTGTTTTTATATTTTGTACTTTTTGTGTGTTACGCTATCGCAGCATCACCTAAACCGGCTCCGACGGAAGATCAGCGCTAACCTCAAGGCTAGCATTTTGCTGAGTCGGAAGCGTTTTAGGACTCTCCTGTGCTTTTTTCCATTTTTGTCCTGTATGTTTGAACTGTTCTGTCTCATTTTAAATTTATTTTCATTTCATTTTTTTTCATATCATTTTACACAAATTTTGTCACAAGTCTTGGCCGCATAGATGGACTGACGTATTCCACGTACTCACGCTACATTATGCACTATAGCTTTTTAAATGAGGAAAACCCCATTCTTGTAACAAGTGGATATATATTAATCTCCCCACTATTAGCGAAGTTGAGAACTGATCAAAGAACTCTCAAACTGAGTAACAAACAACGCCAGTAAATTGACGTGCGTGCCACCGAAGTCCACTTTAATTACAAACTTGTAATGTAAAAATCATTTTGCTATGGGTGATTAAGGCTGTGCCGTGACTACGCATCGTTCTGTGCACCCGGCGATTTAAACCCAACCGCCCCGGACCACACAACCGACTCTATCACGAATAACACAGAGCTCAATTTCCCTAAAATTTAATCTAAACAAAGGATAGCTGGTAGTAAACCCGTGTTTATTAATCAAGGCTTACTTAAAAGTTAATTTTCAAAATGACTGACTTTCAGATTATTTCGTGAACTTAATTTGGAGGTTTCCGCGGTAGTCGTCGGGGATTATGGCGTCGTCGTCATTATTATTAAATTGTAATTAGTTTTCTGGTGATAGTACCTACACTTTGCAATGTATTGATTAGAAGCAAGTATTTAGTGAGTTAGAGCAGCTCTACGACGCAGTGGCTAACTCGCCCGGTTGCAAATGTTAAGCAACTTTCGCAAAGGCGAGCAGGCAGCTAAAGTGGGAATCCAACCCATGACCAAAGGTTCAAAAGTCGTGGGTTCATTCCCACTCGAGCTTGTTGCTATCTTGCTAGCTTGTAGCTAGTTGGTTTCAACTAACATTGATGTTATGGCGACATTTGGTAGCTAAAACCAAACCGCCTACCCTAACCAAACCGGGTACAAAAGAGTACCTCACTGGGTCACGATCGCAGAACCTCTAGGCCAGAACGTGGTCTTACAGAGGCTGTTATACATAATATTTACATAGGTTTACTTTATAAATGCTTTACATAATAATAAATATGTTTTGTTTTCATAAAAGCAAACTACTGCTGCATCTGGGATTCAGATTGTATACGGCTTCTCCTAGTTGGAATTCCCAGAACGGTCTGAAAAGCGCTGTTCAAAATAAAATACAACAGCGGCTTCTAGGAACAGCGCTCCAACTGTAATATTGTGCTGGAAAAGAATTTCTGCTCGTGGAAATTTATACAACAAGTTATTATTCAGTTTGCAAATAAGTAAATACATGTTTTGTTATGATTTAAGAGGCAGCGGCAAACAAACGGTTAGTAGAAAGCGTACAATAATAGCTTAGTAAAAGCTCAAAGTACGGAGATGGCCGAAGGTACTTGTAAGAGCACGTACGTGCTCTATCTAGCAACGCACACAAAGACAAGCTCTCACGGATACGGAATCTAGCAACATCTGCGCTCGGACTGGTTCGAGATGGTCCGAGATTGCGTGTCCGTGAGAGGGTCTAAGTGTTCGTGGCTCAAGCGCGCTATGTATTAAGCTTACCTTAGAAGGTCTCCTTGGCAGAAGTTGGAAGTTAGGTTAGGCCTAAGGGTTAGGCAGTGGTCTGTAGTAAACTGTTGCGAAAGAATAAAATCAGTTGCTGGCTTCTATTTTTAATGATATAAGGACTAAAAATGTCGGTTACTGGTTCCTGTCGGACACTGGTGCCGCTAGGGGTGGGTAGTTATCGATTCCCATGTTTCGAAGTCAAAAGTTCTTTCCATTTTTAAATAACACGCTAAATATGGATTTTCATAGAAACATTGATGGCGTGGCCGCTAAACACGACAGGTAAGCAATTTCACTAACATGTGGTAAGTTTTATTTACTAACAAAATTGTTTATATTGGTAAGTAATGTATATGTTACTACTTTATAAGGTATATATCTATGGGCCTGTTATATATTTTTCATCCCCCCATCTCGGAAACAGTATTTTTGCTCTTCGATATCTGTGTGCAAAAGCCGTTTTTATCCGCTAGAGGATAAAATAAATTGAATTTAGAACATCGTGTGCACTAAGTTTGTGAATTCAAAACATCATTAAACCTATTTACTTCTACCTCCATGGTGCCGAATTTATCAGTACACAAGTCACTAACACCAACATTACAGTACCTACAACAAAAATATTACACTCAACTTAAGTAACTGTAGCAACGTTACTTTAAATTTTTCTTAATTATACCTAAGTATTATTTGTTATAATTTAAAGATTATTCTGTAATACTTACCTATCATAATGTAGTTAATACCTAAACTGAAATAAAAGTATCTTGTGATTGTAAATGTTTTTTTTTGCATTTAGTCATTTCCTCGCTGAGGTGGGATGAAAAGTTACGTGTTGCACTCGAGTGCAAAATATTTTTCACCTCGTGCTCTTTTGATTCCCTCGCTAACGCTCAGGATTCTAATTTTTGAATCACTTGCTGCGCTCGTGATACAATTTTAGAATCCTTCGCTTGCTCGGTCATCAAAATTGAGCACGCCGTTAAAAAGCAACTTCGCACTCTTGTATTACAAATAACTATTATAACTGTGTTGCCTGCAAATTTTATTTTTTTATAATTATAAAAAAAAATTAAATCGAATTTACGAGTTCCGATCATCCTGTTTGCTAACTAGCGACTAAAGACCTATTTTTTTCTTTTTAAAAACATAGCTCCAATAGCTACATAACAAATCTTCTTATTAAAAGAGTTGTGTACTCCGAGGTTGTACAGACTATTGTCCGTTAGACGAAGGCCCCGGCTTCGAACTGTGGTAAAAAGCAACACAATCGCGCCTAGAAACACCTTGACGATTTAAATGTAATTAATAGGTGCATTCGCCTCTTTCAAACTTAGCCTTTTTTCTAGTTACAGCTGAAACTAAGTGCTAATACCGAAATCAGTAGACTTTTATGTTTATTTACTCAATTACTTAATTTATATGGTTAGTTGTTTTTACCTTTTCTTATATGTTGTCTTTTTATAATTTTCATGTAAGCATTTTTTATATGTTACGGGTAAACACGTTGGCGTTCATCTTAAGGTGAGGAGGCACTGGCTATCTTATCTCTAGGTGCCGGAACACAACAATGCTACAAAAATTGATGTTATGGCGATGTATATAGATAAGATGGTGTTAGCTAGCCAGACGGACAAACAAGCCCTACCACCAACCAAACCGAGTACACAAACATGTACCCCCAATATAACTGGGTTCGAAACGTCAGGATAAACATTAAATTAAATTAATGTAGACACGTTGAGGAGCTCGATGGTGCAGTGGTTAACGTGACCGGTCTGCGAGTGCTGAGGTTAAGCAACTTTCGCAAAGGCCGGTCGGATCGGATGAGTGACCAAAAATGTATCATCTCGAGCTCTTCCGTGCTTCGGAAGGCACGTAAAGCGCACGTCCCGGCTGCATTAGCAGTCGTTAACAACCGCCAACCCGCACTGGGCCTGCGTGGTGGTTTATGACCCGTTCTCCCTATCCATCCATAGAGAAGGCTCGTGCCCCAGCAGTGGGGACATAAAATGAGCTAATGATGATGAAGATGATGATGAATGTAAACACATCAATAGACGCGAGTAGATCCGTTAATGTTTCATTTCAAGGTTCACGGTTTCATTTGTGTTCGCGTAAACTTTAGAAAGTAATATAACTACTTATGCTTTATAGGAAAATAAACGATTTATACCTATTATTACTATTAATTTAATCGTAGCTTAAAATAGCATTTGAAAATATATACTGCCTCAGATAGAATTCGAACCCACAGCTTTTCACAATCCCGGCGATAGCTTTTTCATGTGAACTATATCGGATATTGACCTTCCTATCCAAATGTTCTAGTTTATGTTTCTGACTCTTTTTAGCCAAAGTAGTTTCATTATTGTTAAAGTTAACTTTCAAGTTAAGTGATATTTTCAGTGTTTTCTTATATTTACAGATTAAAGCCACGATAGAAATAAATGACTACATTGTCATCACTAATTATTACTATTACAAATCTCTGCTTATTGGCAGTCCAAAACGGTAACTAGCACTTAATATCAATTATTGCCTAATAAACTGTTGCCTCCTTTAAATATTTTTATCGTCACAAAATTTTCTCTGAAGAGTTGGCTTGTAAGCCTATGACCACCTATTTTGTACCCTGTCTGATGGTTCATTTTTGTATTTTTATCTTTGTATACAAAAAATATTTATCATAACTTTTTTTATCAAAAATGTTTTCTACCGGTTTATAAATAGCTCCCTCTCTTGGCCTTGGGTCAGATCGCAGCGGCAAGTCTGACGCAACAGAAACATTATATCCATCATGGCGATAATTGCGGCGTATTCAAATGATCTATAGATCGGATCCATCGTCAAGATGGCCGGTAATTAGAACAATGTAAGCGTGCGCGCCGGGAACAATTGAGCTGTTTTTTTATCCAATCAACTCTGAAAATTAGTGTTTATTGTTTGAAAATGGTTAATTACATGTTTTTTAAAATTATAATTGACTGTGTATTGTTGCCATAGGGAAACATTTAATTGGACGGTAGATAATTTATTATTTTAATTTGCAGTGGCCAACGACAAACGACTGTTGGCTTGTTTTTTATCTTCAAACAGTTACATAACACTTTACAAGAAAACACAAAAATAGGAGTTGCATAAATCATAAAAGTGGTCACACGAATCAAAAATATACACAATCAACTATGAACAACACAAGTGCTATTGAGGTACGACTTCACCATTATTCGACTTAGCACAAATTTTAGAAAACAAAACAAAACCGCAGACATGATTCCTTCACTTTCCCGCCAAGAAGTCCTACAAACATTAGACATTAGACTTAGGGCTAAAATTTTAGTAATAGGTACATGGACCCTGTTTAAAGGGTGTTGCAAGTCTGGTAGTTTACATAGGGGGGCGCATAGTCATTTATTATCTAGGATGTGTTAAACATATGAGCCCTGATAGGGCATAGCAAAAACAATACTTATAACTAATTAAGTTAAATGTAATATAATATAATTAAAGCGATAAAATAAACGCAGTAATTTAAGTAAATTCAGGAAATTGAATCATTTGAAATATTATACAGTATCTATATACAGTGTAACTATCTATATATAATGACTTGTCCAGTGTCCTGACTGACTAATTCATCATCGCCGAGCTTAAAACGGTGAAGCTTATTAGATGAAATTTGGACTGTGGGTTAATTAAGTGACGTAACCAGCCACTAGGAAAAGATTTAACGAAAATCACACCCTAAGGGGGTCAAATTGGGAGTGAAAGTTTGTATGAAAGTCCGTCAGTTTTGATGTAAAATACATGAAAATTGGTATTTGGCTTCTTGAAAAGAAATAAAAAACGATATGTCTCAGCAATTTTGTTTATTTTCTTTTAAAGGAGTAAATAAGGGAAGAAGGTTTTTCTTGGAGAAATCGTTAATTTTAAAGTAATAACTATCAAAATCAATTTAATCGATCTATAGATTTTTCAATAAAAATAAAGAATGTCTTGTAATAGTACTTTTCGAAAAACCTCTCCTAGAGAGGTGAAATAAGGGTGGAAAGTTGTACGGAAATCCGTCATTTCTTAAATTTCGGTATTTGGCCTGATAAGAAATTGTAAAGTGTTCCAGGATTTTTGGAAAATGATCCCTTAAGTAGGGGATGACAATTTGTACAGGAGGTTTCAAAACGGACCAAAATTACTTATACAGAGTGATCTTTATTACGTTGTTTTGTGTTAGATACTTTTTACTTATACCCTTATGATATTTACCTTTAATAAGTTTGGCTTTTATTACGAATAAACACAAGTCGTGTAGCCCACGTGAGCAAACACACGCACACTTATTCAAATTAATTTGTAGATAGTGTTCGCATAAACCTTGAAACACAATACAGTAATTTGATTAATCATAATTATAACAACAACAACTTTGGTTTTTGTATGTGAAATATTCCAGCAGTCTCTAAAAAAGCAACGCCCAGCCATCCTACAAAGAAAATGCTTATGGAAACTGAATGAATATCTTTTGATACAGCCGTCAGTTCCCTCCCGTGGCCCTCCCGTAACCTCGCGGCCATCAATAGATTATTATCATAACAAATGCGAAACTACAAAGTGTTTACGTTTTTTGACCACCCGCTTATCGATTCGCCGCCATTGCCAGCTCTTCACGCGTCTCTTGTAACGATACCAATGTACAGTCGCGATCATTAACACATTGTAAACAATGTAACTTTTAATAACGTCGAATACGAGTCAAAAGTGGTTATATACTCGTGATTGTACCAATGTTAAATCTGTGCCTAGCAATTAATTTGGTTTTTCACTTTAAATTTTTAGGTCCTACAAAAAGTCGGTCGTGGGCGGGAGTATTATTCTGGGGGTGGGAGCCGTTATTTTATTACTTTTTGCGTCTGACAGCTTCAACAGATAGCTGACATAAACAAAACAACAAAATAACACCGCTCTAATAATGTCTCGGTAGCTTAGATATTAGAGATGTGGCTCAGATTGCGAAAGGTTGTTAGTGCGTTCATATCTTACTCGAGGCAATCTTTTTTCAATGTCACTTTCTGTACTAATATAGACATAACATTATAAATCAGCCTACATTGGTCCATTTTGAATGCAAAATAACAATTTGAAATTGATCTAACTTGATTATGATGATTAACTTGTCGGCAACTGGTTGTGGTGTTTCCATCATCCGCGTTATAGATAGTTTTGACTTTTATCCCCTATCGACTTCGTACCGCTTTGACAGTTTCTATGACAACAAAATAAACAAATCGTACTGTCACCTTTGACAGGTGTTAGTTGGTGTCATTTCAAAAATACGGAGTTTTATACAAACTTTTTTACCCTTTTTTACCTTCATAAAAGGCGAATTTCCAAAAATTCTTTCTACGTGCTCACCTACACTATAAATGGAAGCATGGTGCAAAATTTTAAGCATCTAATCTTAGTAGTTTGAGCTGTGCGTTGATATGCCAGTCAGTCAGTCAGTCATTAACTCATTAAGTCAGTTTTCCTTTCATATATTTAAGATAATACTAACTCCTTCCTATGATATGGGGACCTTTGAACGAGACGTGAAGAGGCACCTTGTGGGCCGGCAGGGTGAGCGTAACTGATGCTGCGTTGTAACATTAGGTGAAATGAAGTCGTTTGCCGTGCTATGTATAAAAAAAAACGCCCGCCGACCTATTGTAGCACTCGACTTATCATTACATGCGGCATTGTTTACATTGAATGAGAAACGTTAGTAACACGTCAAATAGCGTATTTGTAGGAGATTTTAAATAGCGTACAGCGTCATAGTGTATGTGCTAGCAGTGTTAAAACATCCTTTTGGAGGGCACGTAACTGGGCCCGCGTGGTGGTTTATGGCTCGTCCTCTCTATCCATCTATAGGGAAGGGTCGCGCCATAGCAGTAGAGGTTTTAATTAAGCTGGTTGTGATAAAATATATAAAATACTAGCTAACCCGCGGACTTCGTACCGCTTTGACAGTTTCCATGACAACAATCACGTATCCCATGATGAACCCCTATAGCAGCGCCACCGGTAGGAGGCGTTGCTATAGGGGGTCCAATTGTAAATCTAAACCATTATCGAACACACACAGAAAATTTCATCCAAATCGGTCTAGCCGTTTAATAGGAGTTCGATAACATACACACACACAGAAGATTTATATAAAGATAAAAATATGAGCCCATAAAAGCGGTCACTGTAGCCGAAATAGTGATGATGGTGATGACCTTGACTTTTTTACGTTTACAAAGGATCTGTCATCATTGTGGACTGGACTTATTAGTCCTGAATACTTTCTAAATCGCGCTATTCAAGGTACTGCTACATCAGGCGATGAGTCTTATAACTTCTGAAGCTATTCTTCATATTTTTAATGAAAATTCATTAATCTTTCTACTAATCGTAAGATTGTAGGCAGCGGTTAATGCGAGCGGCAAGCGAGATTTTACAGATTAAGCTATATTGTCGGAGGAAAGGCACGTAAAACTGTTGACGTCAGTCAGCAGTTAACGACCACCAACCTACATTTTGATGAGGTCATGGGTTATGGACTATTCTTTTATTTTATCTTTGCTTTAGTCCAAATACTTATAGTATGAAGAGCTCGATGGCACAGTGGTTAACGCGCCCAGTCTGCGAGTGCTGAGGTTAAGCAACTTTCGCAAAGGCCGGTCATCGAATGGGTGACTAAAAATGTATCGTCTCGAGCTCCTCCAAGCTTCGGAAGGCACGTAAAGCCGTTGGTCCCGGCTGCATCAGCAGTCGTTAATAACCACCAATCCGCACTGGGCCCGCTTGGTGGTTTATGGCCCGTTCTCCCTATCCATCCATAGGGTAGGCTCGTGCCCTAGCAGTGGGGATATAAAATGAGCTGATGATGATGATGATAGTCCAAACTTATGTTTGTGACTCAGTTCACTGGATGCACGTTCACTGTGCTTATGTTATTGTGACCCACATTTGCAACAGATTTAGGTGTAGAATGAGTGTTAGAGTTTTGTAAACGACGAGTGCGTTCGCGCAACGCGGGGTGTTCGCTTTGTAGCGATCCCTTTGAACTGTTTTTATGTTAATGTGCGATTTTGTTACGGTTAACCTGGTTTATCCTATGAATAGGCCTGGCCTAGCCATTCTTTAAGCGGTTGACTAAAATACGAATGGATATCAAAATTTAAAAAGAAAACTAAAATAGTAAAAGTAAAGTTAATGTAACCCACTGCTCGGCCTCCGCCATTTACATCAAATCAAATCCAATCAATCGTAGCGATGATTTGATTTTAAGATAACTTACTTAATTTAATTTAGATAGAAATTCATCATGCACGCGACTGTACATGTAAAGATAGACTGAGATAAGGTCGAGTTGCGATCTTACGAGTAAAGGATCTTAGCAGTGTAAATAGGTGATTACATTTGAATATTTCGAGTTCATTTCTGCTTCATGTTGCGCCGGCGCCGCTGGTCCTGACTTTTGTCATAACTTGTTATAATTCGACAGCCCCATGCGCTGGTCAGACCAGATCTCCGAAAATCTGGAGATGCCCGTCAGCGCCGCACTCGACTGAGCGCAACCGATGGAGACAGCTGGTTGACCGGATGAAGAGGAGTCACGATCCTCAGCAGTGAGGGAACGATTAGGAAGAGAGAGTTATAATTCGACAAACCTGGTCAGGTCCACTAACAGCCCTGTAAAAATACAAAGAACGGATATTGATGACGTATAGTTCTTGACATTAAATAAGGCTCCCCCTGTTTGCAAAGTAAGAGTGGATAGTGTTGATTTTCGGCGGGTTGATCAAAGCCCCTATCTCGAGAAAATGATTTTCTTTTAAATAAGAAATAATTGTTACGACTGGTCGGCCCTAGCTTCCGTTTCTGTATCTGGCCGAGCAATCTGAAGGCTCACCGCGCCGACGATTTTTCATTTTCATCCTTTTCAGGAGGTAAGGAATGTAAATTCCGCCCGATAGCGGTCCCAGCCTTTGTGCATGAGCCGATAGCGCGCGGCACTGTCGCAGACAACAGTTTTAACCCAAACAAAAAATAATCGTTTCTGTATTTTTATATAGTTTAATTTTTATAATAAATACCTCCAGTTGTTTTACAAGAAACAGAAAAAGGACATAAACAAGGCATGCAAGGCCAATGGGTCAAATATTTTTTGTTTGGGTTTATAATTGTTTTTTTTTTGTGGAAACTTTGTCGATTTGTGTTCTATGTATATTTTAAATATTGTATGTGCTATGTAATTGTTTGTTTCCCAAATAATAAATAAATAAATAAATTTGTCTGTTCCGTCAGATGTGGAGCGACGATTAGTTGAAAGCCATAAAAATCGATGCCTTTATTTTCTATTTATTTTATGTTTTCTAGTACAATGTGTGCGCGACTGTACCGCGTCGTGTGACCTGCGCGTATCAGATGTTTCCGGGCGGCTGCTCGCTGGCCGCGATCCCTGACTTATGTCTTATTTTATCAATATTCCTTTATAATGGACGCTTTCTTAGAACATGTTCAACCTGCAAAATGATATAAATCTCGTGCCTACACTATGTAATTTTGGCAGAATGCTCCCGTGTTTTTTACAATAAAAATACTCAATGAAATATATTTTTTTTACATTATTTATAATTTGTTTATCTCGCTACGAAAATAGTTACCAGTGACTTTAAGTACGAGTGGGCGGCACTCGTTATTGATAACATAGTGTGAGAAATATTGTCACCGTATTCAAAACAAAATACATCCGTGGTCTAGTTGTTAAGACCACCGGATTAGACGCAGTGGTCATGTTTGTGTACTCGGTTTGGTTGGTGGTAGGACTTATTGGTCCGCCTGGCTAGCTACCACCATCTTATCTTTTTATGTCGCCATATCATCAATGTTAGTAGCATTGTTGTGTTGCTGCAGCTAGAGATAAGATAGCCAGTGCCTCAGTAGTTAAAGATTCCGGGTGAAGTGCGCTTCCACCAATTGGCCTTATCATCACTTACCATCAGGTGAGATCAATGCACTGTGCTTACCCGTAAAATATTAAAAAACGCACCCTAGTTTATAATTATATCATTTTACTAGTGGACCCGGCGGATTTCGTTCCGCTTTGACAGTTTCCATTCATTCCCGTCTATCAAATCCTATGTGTTAATCCAGGTTATAAACTATCTGTATGCCGAATTTCATCCACATCCATTCAGTAGTTTTTACGTGAAAGAGTAATAAACATCCACTTTGACGGTTTTCATTCATTCCCGTGGGAATATCGGGATAAAAACTATCCTATGTGTTAATCCAGGTTATAAACTATCTGTATGCCATATTTCATCCAAATCCATTAAGTAGTTTTTACGTGAAAGAGTAACAAAGATCCATCTATCCATAGTTACAAACTTTCGCGTTTATAATATTAGTAGGATATGTTATCTTATATATATAGTGTGATATGCATTTGTATGAAGGTTACCTTTAGCAGTCAGGCAGGCAGGCAATTTGTGGGAGTGATTTCGTAGAAAACGCCAAATTATTAGCCATTACGTAACAGTAACAGTGAGACTGAAGCTTACCTTCAGCAGTCTTGTTGTTTTTGAAGAAAGCCAGTGCATGAAATACATTATACATAATATCTCAGTCAGTAGTTCGTTTGCGAGTTTGCTAGCGAAATAAAAAATACGGTTGAGAAACCTCCTCCTTTTTTGAAGCCGGAAAAAAATATAAAAAAGCGGGGAAAAAAAGAGAAAAAATATAAAAAGGTCAAAAAAAAGCAATAAAAAACTAGGGCACTGTTCAGCAGATCGTGGTACGATATCGCCGCTGCAGATCATACCTGGTTCAGAGACCCTGGCAACACAACGTGGTAACGCTCTGCCGGTATCACGGGAACCTTTAGGCCTTTTTAGATTAAACTTTAATATTCAGATATTCAATTATTTTAATTATTTAATAATTTCATTGAAATTTCGGTTTTGTAATAATACATCTATATTAATTCAATAAATAATAAAAGAAAAATTTAAAAATGTTAAATAAATTTAGTTAATATTTCAAATAGCTTGCCTAAAAACATGAAGCATGGGTAACGTGACCAACGTCACGACGCCGGCGCCGCGTGTGCGCGCGTCGTGTTATTGCTATCTGCGCCTGCGCTACTAGCTAATAAATTAGTTTGCTAATCTCGTCGTTTACTTTCATTTGACATTGTTTTTCAGCGGCGAACAAACAAATGATCCATCACGGCTGCGGTGCTGTCAATCGATATTATTTACGATGACACGTGCCCCTGATAAGAGTGCGTTACACGCGGGCTGATGGTTTGCGATGTCAGTTAATGGACGCAAGACATACAGTCAATAAGTTGACAGCGTTGACAAACTCGGTCGGTATTTTTATTGGTGTCCGAATCGTCAGTGAAAAAAATGATAAAATTAGAAAGTGTCAATTCGGACTTTGTGTCCGAATATAATGTGTCCGAAACGTCACCTAGCCGGAACAGACACTTACATACCTAAATATGTGTTATTATTAAACATTAAACTTCACAACATATATGTATTATGTTTATTACTAAATGTTTTGTCTTAACCTAATTGCACCTACCATGTTATTTCTGCACCACCTTATGGTTGACTGGACAGAGAATGCCTCAGGCTAATGCCTGAGGCCGCCATGTAATTTAAATTGCAAATTTTTTTTAAATAAATAAAATAAATATTGTTTCTGATTTCCATAAAAAAACGAGTGCTTTAGCTACTTACCTTAAGATCATAACAATGTGATGTTGCTTGAATGTGTAAATAACAACCACCCGGACCCGACATAATATATCGAAAAGTTCGTTTTCGACATTGACCTGACACGTCCGAAGATAGTCATAACGCCCGCTAAGAGTCTTAGCCTGCCCATACACGACACTATATTTAAAAGTAGGATAGGGTTGGCTAAAGATTTTCTTGCGACAGCTACATTTTCTATTCTACAATGTAGGTAGGTATAGCGTCGCTTTCTATGAGATGGGTTTTTATTAGTAACTGACCTAATTATACCTAAATGCTGAAATTAAAAGAACAATGATAAAAAGTAATTATAAATAACGGTAGTAAGAATAATAAATACCGTTTAGAGAAACGGTTCTTGATATAATTAATGAGGTAAAATTTTAATTCTTAATCTACTTAATTAATTATCTTATATACGGAAATAAACTGTTTCGAAACCATCAATCAGCAAACTTAAAAATCCCAAGAAACATTTCTAAATAATCTTAATTAACAATAATTGTGGATATCTCTTTACCGTGCCACGTTTACTGTCAGTTTTGACTGCAATCCAAATGATATAACGAGCTCGCTGACGTCAGGCGTGCGCGTGCGCGGCCGGCGCGTCTTGGCGTCTGCTAGATAAACATGTTTTTGTACGTTGCTATGAGGAGGGACTTGAGAGACATTCATTGGATCGCTGATGGCATGGCAGACAAAGTGGTGAAAGCGTTCGCTTGCCAGAAAGTTTTTCCTCATTTCCTAGTGTAAGGAAAAACGGTTTTCCCCATATTATGGACGAAACAGTTACCAGCATCTCTGATCTGGTTGCGTTTAGGTGTTATAACACAAATAATTAACGCTATTATAACAACTTTGCACAGATCTATTAATTCGGTCTGTTTTTGGTAACATTGTCATGTTCCAACCATCAAGAATAGAATTAAATAGTTGATGAACTTGCTAAAACTGCCGGAGCTGTTGAGATTGGGATAAAATAATCATAATCTTCATTGATCCATTGTTAACTAAATATATGTCTGAACACGACTTTTTGCATCGTGATATACTTACATGATTATACACACCTTCATTTGTAGTGTACATTTCGAGTGACGCCTAGAGGTTGATTTACGGATACTCTCGCTAATGTCAACTGTAATATCTACAAACAAAACAAGACTAAATATAAAAGAGTGTGGCGATTCTTTACGCGGGACCAGTTGTGTTTTTTGTACAAGACACAGGTACGGTCTTGCGTGGAGTATTTTGCTCGCACGTACGCAAAGTACCTTCTCGATGCCTTGGACAGATTGCAGCGTCGCGCTGAACGCATTATCGGCAATGCAGAAGTCGCAAATACTCTCGAATCTCTGCAATTGCGTATAGATGTTGCATCACTCATTGTGTTTTACCGCTTATACTATGGCGAGTGCTCTGAAGACCTCTTTGACCTCATCCCACCTTCTCCCTTCCTTCATAGGAGTACACGTGCTGCTCTTCGGAGTCACCGCTTCACTGTCTCAAATATACAATCGCGCACAAAAAAATTTGGTGACACGTTTCTTTGTCGCACCTCCAAAAGATGAAATAGTCTACCAGCAGACGTTTTCCCTCCTTCCTATGATATGGATTCCTTCAAAAGAGGCGTGAAGAAGCACCTTGTGGTCCGGCAGAGTGAAGTTAACTGATGCTACGTTTGTTTTCACGCTGCACCAGTCATCTTCGCGTCTGGACTCCATTTCCACTTAACATCAGGTGAGATGGAGTCATTTGACGAGGTGTTTATAAAATAAAAAAATTCAAATACAGGTCTGCACATTAGAAAACTTTCAAATTTCTTTAATAAATGTTCAACTATGAGACATAGATAATAAAGTTCAAAATCTTTTGAGGAAATTTGACAGTATGAGGTAGCCTGATATGCAGGCATTTGTACTACAAGTCGAGGCGTGGTGTCCAATTCGTACACAGATAAAAAATAAAGTGTTTTTTTTATTTGTCAACCACGTCGAGGAAACATGTGCCTTTGAGGAAAAATGACCTTCGTTCAAAATTTACGACTTATACATCAGTTTTGTGACTATTTTAGTACAGTGATATAAGAGCAAACAAAAGTCTAGAAATAAGATTGATGGAACTTAAATGGAGTTAGTGACATCACAGAATATCCAAATACTTATCGAATTTTATTTCACAGAAAACATTTCCACGAATTTTAAATATCTTTTCTAAATTTACATATTAATCAATGAACGCTGTTTTATTCTATCGAAAAATAGCCTTCAACCCATGGTGGGTGATATGAAGAGTCTCGAGGGTCCTACTTAAGTCTGACGTATCGGACAATAAATCGAAAAAACATTTATTATTATCAAATTATTTAATATAATTCACATTAATTTGTTACAAAATATTTGCATTTTATCACTAAAATTATAATTTTGATGTAGGCTGTATGGCTATATGTAATCAATCACCTTACATTTGGCGCGTGCAAAAAAAAAACTAGCGCGCCATTTTCCATAATTTTCCTATTTTGTTTGTATTGCATTTGTTGTTGTGCACGTGTGGTAAATAATTGTAAACATGTCAAGTTTTAGTATAGTACATAGAAGACTCAATTCATAACAAAGCGAAAATCAGTGACAAAATAACGCAATTCATTAATTTGGAGCCAAAGGCAAAAAAGTTTTGCCCCGAACCACAACCGAGTACATTTCGTAGCATGAGTTATTTGGTGCCTTCTCCTTCCAGTAATTTGTATGATTTACCTTTGTCGCCGACATTTACACAAGAATCAAATGAAGGTACTAAAGAAGTGGCAAGTACCAATGTAACACAAACTGTAAAATTGCCATCAAAAACAATCCAATATCGTTTGGAAAATTGTACATTCACCAATTGTGTTAATAATGAAAGCAATTACGCAATACTTACATGTTTGTTTTTTCCTCGCAAGTGTGTTAAAAAAGTGCGTATGAAACTCGTGAGTAACTTGCTCACAGACACTCGGTTGATTTACGCCCTCGCCTACGGCTCGGGCTGCAACCCACAACTTCGTGTTTAATGAGCAACTTAGCTCACTTGTATCATAATATACTATATTATCTCATTTAAATGTGTAGCAAATTTTTCAGACCATCTAAATAATATGCGTAGGCATAGCCCAATTAATAAAAGCTCGGTTTGATTGCGAAAAATTGTTGTTCAATCTAGATAGCTCCGGTACAATACCGACGTGAACCTATTTTTGACACAAATGTCATAACAGAACTATTACTAATGTCATATTATTGCATTAATTATAATATTTATTTTAAAAAATCCACGATACTGTCCTATGCACAGTTTAGATCAATAAAAAATATAGGTAAGTAAATATATTTGGTATTGGATGTAATTTCTGCTACACAAAGGTGTTTTGACTCGAATACTTTTCTCAGTTAGTTTACCGACGACTGTAAACATAAAAATATTTATGTTCAGTAAAACATGACTGCCAGCACCTTCGCAAACAAGCGGAAACTTCCAGTTTGTTTCATTAGCTCGCAGTTTTTCCACTCCGCTCTTGTTAAGCGAGTCAATCCGACACGTGTTAACCGCGGATTAATTAACCATTAGCGGATCGTAAATCACTGGAGATGGATAAATTTAGCGCGATGTTAGCGCGGACGGACGCTGAACAGAGAGCTGGCGGTGCGCCAGCGCACGCGCTGCGGCCGGAGCTACCTCCTTCATTGGCTGTTTTTCTTTCATAATACTTTTTATGGAATGGCCTTAGTTTCTAATACATGGTTCTTCCACCTTTTGGGACTATGGACTGTTGGAATCTTTGTGTGTAAGTGATAAAATTGTGCCCAATTGTTAGTATATCGTCGCTCCACTTTGTAGCTATCCACTATCAGCATGGATGAAAAGAGTTAATAATCTGGCTCTGGCTCATAACCCACCACGTCGCTAACTATAACTAATGTACTGAACCAACGAGGAATTGGCTTTAAAAAATCTAACAAATTAATGCTCCTCAGTACTACTTTAATATTACATGTAATGTTCAGAGATTTACGTAAATTTTAAAGACAAACCTTATTTTGCATGCATGTAAGAACGGCGAATAAGGATATAGTCAGCGTTCCTTAAACTAGCTGACCGGCGGACTTCGTACCGCTTTGACAGTTTCAATGACAACAAAACAAACAAAACATTGACAGTTTCCATGACAACAAAACAAACAAAGCATTTGTCAGCTTAAGAACACCCGTATCCCATGATGGACCCCTATAGCAGCGCCACCGACCGGGTCCAATTGTAAATCTAAACCATTCTCGAATCCACTTGAACACACACAGAAAATTTCATCCAAATCGGTCCAGCCGTTTAGATTGAGTTCAATAACATACACACGCACAGAAAATTTATATTTATAAAGATATCAAGCTTCGGTTGTACTAACCAAAGGTTAAATCAAATATTGTTACTAATATCACCAGTGTCACCAGGCCCCTTAATCAGATTATTATAGGGTGCGGATTCGTATCCTGCTCGTGGAAAAGTTTTTCAACACTTTTCCGAACTGTAATTTATGTGAGTTTATACTTTTAAAACGACGTTTTTTTTTGGAGAGAGTGCTGATTGCCTCAGACGACATTTTCAGTCTCACCGGGCTTGTTTGGGGGCGGCGAGAAACTTAAAGGGTTCCTCAAGCCGTGTGAAACGAAGCACCTTCGGAGGTTCTCTAGAGGGAACGGTATCACGCACTAGTGCGTGTCCCCGTGCCCTACTTGGTTCTCCGAGGAGTATGGATCGGATCGGGTTTATATGCGACAAGCCAATGTTCCATACCTATGGCGTGCGTGATAGAACGGTGTTCGCAACATGCGTATTACAGGATCTAAATCTGAAATCATCTGGTCAGCTGACTTACAGGCGAATGAACTCGCACGCACGCCCCGAAGTCGTGCTACAGCGGTTGACACATGCTGTTATTATCGGAAAGACAACGACGAAACACGTGTGGCTTTGATGAAGCCACGAACTATTAACTGGACTCAAGGAAACGTTCTTCTTTAGCAGTTGTTCGATGAATGCAAAGGTTTTGTAAAGATGTATTTAGATAGTTCGAGGATTTGAAACGTGAGGATAATATACAATTAAACACGAATGGCTCTGAATGTGTTTCATTTCAATGTGTTAAATATGAATCTTTAAAGTTAGGGACCCTGGTGGTGGTATAGTTGACGTTTTTAACTTTGCCACAGTAATTGTATTTTTATAGGGGCTAAGAATGTTAACGAACTCTTTCATAAACGAGTTTGATACTCTAGTTCGAATGACGAACTCCTTCCATCAACTAATAAACGTCCACCATCTAAGCCTGAGTAAATGACAATTTTCTGTTCCTTTTTAATGCCACCAGGTGACCGACGTCTACAGTAAAACTTACTAACTAAGTCAACACTTTCACTAAAGTTACATAAAATACCTACAAGGAAGTGAATTCTAAATTCATATTTTAAAAATACTCGTTGCCAAAGTCAACAAGTTTAACGGCGGAACAGCAAAAGAGAAAAATAATTTAAACACAAACATTTCATTTGGCGAACAAATTCGCCAAAGTATTTTTCCCTTTAAAATATGCAGCGAAAAGTTATTGTATTATTTCAATAAGCATTGAGAAGTTCCCAGCGCCGATAAGTCACGGACGGGCTCTCAGCGGCTGTTAATTTAGGGAAGAGGGTTATTTTTTCGGCCATTTCTTTTCAGTATGACTCGACGTTCGAGCGAGGTCTGCACCGCTTGAAATTCTCCCAATGTTCACGGAAGTATTGTACGCTTACTCACAGGAAATTCACTTTGTTCACTTTGAAGTAAGGCAATCAATGTTGGGAACTATGTATTTGGAATACTTAAGCAAGCCCTACCTACCGCTAACCAAACCGAGCACATTGTAAAGATAGGTGGTCTAACTTCTAGATTACTAGGCAGGTAAAGCAAGTGTTTCAGAAACGATATAAGATGATTCAGGATAAAATTTATCGCGTAAGTATAAATACTTGAATGTAAGGGATAAGTAAGGTAGGTGGGTGGTAAGTAAAAAATAATATGATGTACTGGTTTTAAAGTAATAACGACTATTCTAGCAGAACGGATAATTTTATTTTATTTAAGTACATCTTTCAATCTCCAAACAAATCATTTCTCCAAACACTAACATATGGTAAGCGATAAGCCATTATTACATCTGCCAATTACTTTCCATCACACGTAATGATGGTTAGCATGCTACAAAGTGCATTTTATAGAACACTTACACCAACAGTTTTATCGTAGCCTCGACGTTTGATGCCAAACAGCGGCACACACGGATGGAGAAATGTATTTTTGTCTGCTCCACTGAAATAGAGGCACGGAATTAAACTACACGTGCTTGGAATACTGATGGTGGTTCGTGCGATGTGGCCGTGCTGATCTGTTATGTCATTATTTTATTTCAATTTGTTTATATTCTGTTTGAATTTGACACTTTGAAGCCACTTACGCAATGGGTTTTTCTCAGATGTGGAAGGACAAGTATGTTTTCAAATCTGGCACTTCAATCTGAAAGTCATTAAGCTGTTAGTTGGAGTTTTTATCATAAGGCAACATTAATTCTTTCATCCACTCACCACTAATGCTAACATCCGGTGAACCTGTACAGACTATGAAGAAAGCTGAAGCCAAAAAAAACGTTTTAAACCAACACGCTTTGAACAAGGAAATTTTCTTTGTGTGCGTCTACAAATAATGGTGCTCAATAGTTATTATATCGTCGCTCGACTTTATGGCTTGACTGTCAGCAGTTGGATGAAAAGACCCAATCATTGGCTCAATGACATGCATTGGGAGGAGCTTATGTCCAGCAGTTCACTGACACAGGCTGATAATGATGATGGTGATGCTGAGTTGGAATTAACGCAAAAATGTATAGAAATCCGCTTAGCAATTTTTGCGTATTAATTCTTTATTTTATTTACAAAATACACATTGAATCTCACGTTACTACAAACATATTATGCAATAAATAATATAGAAAATACCCTACACTGTTTATACGCCGTTTATTTAAACTCTCTCCACGTGTTCGCGTGCCGCCATTTTGGCAGCCATCTTATCGATCTGGCGGTTATGACAGCTCGGTATCTGTTACGTGTTGTATTACGCAAAATGGATGCCGGTGCGATGCCAAACATTCGTGGCAGCTGCAAGCTGATTGACGTCGCGGTTGAAAGGTGAAAATAGTAGCAGATGTATTGAGATTTTTTTATTTTTTATTGGAAATAGGTATAAACTTTTACAAACCTTTCTTAAATAAACGTTTCTTAAAAAAATGTGTATGATTGAATTGTTGAGGTAAGTATTGTCTTGACTAAAATTTATAACTTTTTCTTAAACTGCTTACCATTAGACTAAGCGAGGCGTGAAGCGGCACCTTGTGAGCCGGCAGGGTGAAGGTGACGGGTGCTGCGTAGTTTTCACGCTGCACCACTTTTCCTTTGCTACTGGAAACCGTTTCCACTTAACATCAGGTGAAGTGGAGTCATATAAAATAATACATTAAAAAAAGCTAGAAGTAATCACTATACCTACTCACAAAAAAATACTCGATATTTTATTATTTATTTATTTAAAAAAATATATATAAAAATGATAAGTAGATTGCCACTTTTCATAAGCTACTTATAAAATGTAAAAAAAAATTAAAAGCCTGACTACAAAAGCAAAAACTTATTTAGGTATTATTTTCCTGTGGTTTTGTGATAAAAACAATACTCTAATGTTCCTAACCAGATTTTACACAAAGTAAAATAAATCGTATATTATTAACAAGGAAAAGAAACTTATTAATCGGGCTCACATGTAAACTAATTAAATTTTAAATGCAATAATCTCTAAACCAACTAACATAAACTAGTTAACTTTTTTAATAAACAACATTTAAATATTCTCACATTCCAATCAGTGTTTAAGTATATGTTATATAGTACATATTTCTTTCTGTACATTTGTTATAATAAAGTAATATTAGTAAATATTACTTAATCTGTGGTAATATGGTGGCAGCTAGCAAGATGGACTTAGAATTAACCCTGCCCAAACAAAGTGAGTACAGAGAGAGTGCTTAGTGTGAGTTAACGAAAATTAGTATGGCCAAATTTTAACTCTTCTCGTATGTCATCAGGAGGCGCTGCTTCAAAGCCCTACTAATCTTCGTAATCGTACAAATAACTTAACGTAACTTAACTTACGTATAAGTAACGTAATCAAATGTTAAATGAAATTCACACTAAGCACCCTGTAGGCACGCTGGGACCGACTTCGGCGTTTACGGCTCTACGTATGGTGGTCTCACTACTACTTTTTTGATATTTAAAGGAGGCAAACGAGCAGGCGGGTCACTTGATGGAAAATATTTACCGCCGCCCATGGACACCCACAAAACCAAAGTAATCGCAGATGCGTGGCCGGCCTTGAGGAAGGAGTTGGATCTTGAGCAGGAAATAGGAATTGAAAGGGGGGAGGGGTGAGAGATGGGCCTCCGGTACTTTCACTCACCGGACGAAACAACAGCAACGAGTGCCATTGTTACACGCCGATATTCTGTGAGAGGGAGGTATTACGCCGGGTGAGCCAGCCCATTTCGTGCTGCAACGCAGCGTGACTCTACCACTCAGACAGTGTCACTCATTTAGCACCACTCAGGGGTCACGTGTAGGGTCTCAAGGGTAAACCTACGAACACGAGTAACTTTAACCCCCATTGTCTCTCTCACTCTAACATATCCATAATTTACAGATAACTATTATCTTGTGAAAAGGCCCTGCGACCGCATACCCATCGTGGTCAGCCGGCCGCATACAAAGCACCGTTCAACCGCTCTCTGGCGCTAAACAGCTCAAACGAAACAAAGCTAAATGTGTCTCATCTCAGCCACAAAGTAAGGAGACCTCAGAAGGTAAGCTAAACATACCGCGCTCAAGCAACGCACACATACCTCCTCACGGACACGGAGTCTCGGAACAGCTCGCAATAACCGACTCTCTTATGGTTGAGACCACCGGTCTCAGACCCTGAGGTCCCGGGTTCTATTCCCAGTGGGGAACTCGAAACCGGTTGGTTGGTGGAAGGACTTGTTTGTCCGCCACCATTTTACTTAAATGTGTCGCCATAACATCAATTAATTAAATAATCCTTTATTGTACAAAGAAATTACATTTAAACACACGTAACACAGGACATATACAAAGGTGAGCTTATCTCTAGAAAAGACCTCTTCCGGCCTACACTAGCTGTGGTGTAATAAACAAGTATGCGGGACTAACAAGTCTACTAGTAATAGTAGTACAGTAGTAATTTATTAATTGTAAATAATACTATACTAACAAACATATAATATTTAAACTAATTACCAAGAACATAACTAATTGAAAATAAAATATTATATTATAAATCAATGCTTGTAGTATTGTTGTGTTTCGGCAGCTAGAGATAAGATAGCCAGTGCCTCAGTAGTTGAGGATCCCGGGTGAAGTTCGCTTCCACCATTAGCTTTTCATCACTTAACATCAGCCCCCCAACCGCCTAACTCTCTCGCTTTCGATCGCTTTGAAAGCGATGCCCTCGCCTCGCTTTCTAATATAATATCGAAATATAATATCGAATAATATCGAAAGCTATAGCCTATAGCTTTTGATATTGCTTTCATATTGCTTTCGAAACGACAAGATGACGCCTCCTCCTCGCCTCGCCTTCAAAGCGATCGAAAGCAAGAGAGTTAGGCGGTCGACCCCCTGGTGAGATGAAATCACTGTGCTTACCCGTAAGATATATTTAAAAAAATAGTCCCAGCCAGCGCAGCTGTCGCGAGATTTCATGTCCTTGAGAGGTTGAGCTCGATGGCGCAGTGGTTAACGCGCCCGGTCTGCGAGTGCTGAGGTTAAGCAACTTTCGCAAAGGCCGGTCATCGGATGGGTGACCAAAAATTTATGATCTCGAGCTTCTCCGTGCTTCGGAAGGCACGTAAAGCCGTTGGTCCCGGCTGCATTAGCAGTCGTTAACAACCATCAGTCCGCGCTGGGCCCGCGTGGTGGTTTAAGACCCGTTCACCCTATCCATCCGTAGGGAAGGCTCGTGCCCCAGCAGTGGGGACATAGAAATGAGCTGATGATGTTGATGATGATGAGAGGTTGTCTATGTCGAACGCTGTATGTCTCAAGCTTACCTTCTGCAGTCTCCTTATTTTGTGGGTCAACCTTTCCGGGGTGAAGGCTGAAGGGATGAAGGCTGACGCGCTGCGGTGACAGATAACGATACACGCGCCGAGCCTCCCGGGTCGCGGTCCTCGCGGTACAGCGCACGCGAATCACATGATCAGGGGTGACACCGATTATAAATAGGCATTTCTGTTTTATACAGATTGTTTGGTAATCACTACATAGTATAAAACAAAGTCGCTTCCCGCTGTATGTCTGTCCCTATGTATGCTTAGATCTTTAAAACTACGCAACGAATTTTGATGCGGTTTTTTTAATAGATATTAGAGTGATTCAAAAGGGAAGGTTTATAGATATGTATAAATACATGCAATCATATTTATATAAAGCAATAATATTTACAAAAAAAATATTTTATTATCTATAAATAGCTTACCTATTCTTAAATGACTGATAGATACAAATTGATATTTGTTAAATGTTGAAATCGGATGTCGATGACTTTGTTGACATTGAATATGATATTCTTTTGCATACAAAGTAAGAGTAGCATACTGATGATAAACGTGCACGGGTTGGACAGAGTAATTAAAATTGTGTTTATATGACAAAAATATTACGTTCTCCGACGACGGCTCAGCGACCCGAAGTGAGTGTTGGCCTCATTATTATTGCAATGAATGTTGAGTATTGAGAAGAGTAATGATAAAAGATGTGGTTTCGAATCTCGTTCGAGGAGAGTTATTTCAACACTTCACCAGCTCAATGACCCCTCTGTTATTCCAAACAAAATCTGCCAAGGGAGGCAGCCCTTGACATCATCGATGGGGACGAACGGCCGAGCGTGCCGACCGGCATGCAGAGGCCGCAGTTGACACCCCCGATCGGGTTCTGTGGAGAGGCTTCATAGCTTTAAATTTAATGACGGCGTTTAGACAACAAACACTTTTTCTTCACTAGTACTTCATTTCAACATAATTAATAATATAGTGTTCCTTCTTCTTTTTCTTTTCGGGCGGCGACACCAACACCTTATTTACCATTACTCTTTCTGACCAGAAAGATGCTACGTCAGCAGCCTTTAGTGTTCCTATAAGCTTAAGAAAACTTTAAGCTTTATTATTATTCTACAAACTTTCAATGGGTTATTGTATACATTTACCAAAAAAAAATTCATCACACATAAAAGTAATGTAAATTTGACACACTTTTATTTTTATGAAGTTTTAATAATTTGTGTCATATTTTAATTTGGATCTGTGACGAACATGTTTTTAATGAATGTGACAAATTTGCTTTCAATCTATGGAGTGTAAAAAAATGACGAACTTACTTTGTGACAAATGTCAATGACCGTATTTGGTTTTTCAGCAATAGTATATTATACTTTCCATGACAACAAAACAAACAAATCATTCGTCCGCTTAAGAACACCCGTATCCCATGATGGACCCCTATAGCAGCGCCACCTACCGGGTCCAATCGTAATCTAAACCATTCTCGAATCCACTTGAACACACACAAAAAAAATCATCCAAATCGGTCCAGCCGTTTAGAAGGAGTTTAATTTCATACACACGCACAAAAGATTTAAATATATAGAGATAGAACAGTTGTAGCAAGCCATGCGGACTTAAAACAAGTCCCACCACCGAGAGTTACAATACTTACGTCCAGCTCAGGATCGAACTCGGGGTCTCTGGGTCATAGATTGTTATGGTATAACCACCAGACCACAGACGTGTTTCGACTGTACCTACATGAAAGTCTCTTAATTATGCCTCCGCAACGAATCAGCAATGTAGATCTCTCGTTGGGCAGCGAGTCACGCGCAGGCGCAGGCCGCAACCGCGGGCAGCACGTGCGCGCCAGATAATCGATTAATCGATTCTCGATCGGAGCTTATCGATCGTCCGGAATATCGATGGATTGGAGAAACTCGGGAGTCGTTAATGGCCTCTCTGGCGCCAGATGGCTCGCTACTGGTTTACGGTTAAAGATCGCACTTCAATTTATTGTTAACGGCCCGTTAACAATAATCTATCTGTTTTTTGTCCTTGGTATGTGTATTGTATCTGGATACCAGACCAATCGGCATGCTGAGCATAAGGGCAATCTAGTTAAATTGAACACAATTTTTATGGGATGAAAGTATTAGCTATTTTTCAAATATTTATTACACAACAGAAAAGCGATTAGACCTTCATATATCCTGATGGTAACAGGCTATATTATCTCTACCTTTCGGAACACAATAAATTTAATCAAACTTTATTACTGTACCATGCGCCGGAAAATCGAATGCGAGCCACTAGATCTCAGAGGCGATTTATAAAGTGAAAATGACAATGCTCGAATAGTGCATGTACAGTAAATGAGCCGCTGTGTAGCCCAGCTCCTGCCAGTGCATTACCGACCCCTAATAACCAATACTGTAGTCACAGCAATAAACACCACACGGCAGCGCCGAATGTGGCTGAGGAGGCCGCCCGACCTTCCAGTGAAAGCTATAACATATCTTTGCTATACTTAAATATACTTTTTACCCGCCTCTGTGGTCTAGTTGGTAAGACCACTGGTTTGTGATAGGGCTAGTTTGCCCCACTACTACCACTATCTTATCTAAATGTGTCGCCATAACATCAATGTTTGTAGCATTGTTATGTTCCGGCAGCTAGAGATAAGATAGCCAGTGCCTCAGTAGATGAGGAATCCGAGTGAAGTGCGTTTCCACTTTCGGCCTTATCATCACTTAATATCAGGTGAGGTAAGAAGGCCAAGCGATTACACGTACCTAAGATATAAAAAAACTCACTCAAATAATTTGTTAAACCGGATAAAACATTAAGCTGTAGTCATCATCTCAGCCAAAAGACGTCCACTGCTGGACAAAGGCCTCGCATCCAGCGGCTTTTCGCGACCTTCACCAGTTGGAGGTCCACCTTGTTGGAGGCCTGCCCACACTGCGCTTTCCAGTACGCGGTCGCTACTCGAGGACTGTTCTGCCCCAGCGGCCATCAGTCCTGCAAACAATGTGCCCAGCCCACTGCCACTTGAGCTTAACAACTCTTCGGGCTAACCCTTTGTTCTTTTGCGGATCTCCTCATTTCTGATTCGATCACGCAGAGAAACCTTGAGCATAGCCCTCTCCATTGCTCTTTAAGCTATAGTACCTACTAAAAAAGTGAAGAAGTTTTTTTTAGTTTAGATTATACGTCAAGATCCTCTATTTATGTACACACATGGTATAATACCATGTAAATGGCATTGAATTAAAGTGATGGTGAATAAAACTCGCACCCAGGTTTTGGTCGCTGGCTGACAGCTGCTCCTCCGTTAACGAGGCAGTCAACTCATCCCGTATCACCTTATTCATCCAACTACCACCAAAAATGAATATTCTACAATTTATTATTTTTATAATGACTCCTCACAATATTCTTTAATATTTGTGATTATGGTAATATATGACTTTACGCAAATATTGTTGCAAACAAATTACAATTAGAAAAAAGACACTTCGTCATACCGGGTCAAGTGCACTACCAACTATGTTATCGTGGCTCTGTTCAACTCGGCTCGTGCCCCAGCAGTGGGGACATAAAATTAGCTGATGATATTATACTCTTGAGAAAAGACAGAGTGTTGAAAAAATTCCACGATTGTCTTTTTTCAAATTGTAATTTGTTCGCAACAATATTTGCGTAAAATTACATGTAAATAATCACTATCTACTCTTACTCTGTAAGCCAAAGGAGCTCTATTTGTAGAGCCCTATAGTTGTCGGCATTGAATAGGGCTCCTTTGGCTTACAGAGTAAGAGTAGATAGTGTTGATTATTGTTAATTAATAATAATATCATCAGCTCATTTTTATGTCCCTACTGGGGCACGAGTCTTCTCTATGACGGGGAGAACGGGCCATAAACCACCCAGTGCGGATTGGTGGTTGTTAAGTGTTGATTATTGTTAATTAATAATAATATCATCAGCTCATTTTTATGTCCCCACTGGGGCACGAGCCTTCTCTATGACAGGGAGAACGGGCCATAAACCACCCAGTGCGGATTGGTGGTTGTTAACGACTGCTAATGCAACCGGGACCAACGGGTTTACGTGCCTTCCGAAGCACGGAGGGGCTCGAGATGATAAATTTTTGGTCACCCATCCGATGACGGGCCTTTACAAAAATTGCTTAACCTCAGCACCGCAGACCGGGCGCGTTAACCACTGCGCCAACGAGCTCCTAATAATAATAATTATTATATATTATATAATTTGTTTATTAATTTATTATGGTTGAAGAATAAGATGAATGTTAAATTAAAAATTATATGTTTTTTATAAATTAGTCTTTCCATTTAGTTATATTGGTCCTTCTGTTTATCGCTTATCGCTTGACGTGGACATCAAGGCTGACACTCGAACAGCTTACTGCAAAAAGGCGTGCCGGCGATAAGCCCCACTGTATCGTAAAACACACTCATGCCCTTCCCTCGGGCGGCGGTGAAGATCTGGGTACACCGCCACGACAACAACTCGATAAACATTAATTTTGAAAGCAATAAAGAGAAGTTCTCTTTACCTCAGGCAACCATCATCAGCCAAAATTAGTCTACTGTTGGACATAGGCCTCGCCAAGTGCACACCACTGAGCACGATACGCGGCAACTCTCATCCAGCTCTTACCAGCCACCTTGTGAAGATCGTCGCTCCACCTATTGTTGTGGCACCAGTGATCAATAAAAACTGCTAATCGGCACTTATTCTTTAATCATTAAAAACGGTGTCAGTAACTGATTTTGCCTTTCCAACAAATTGAATATGAGCCATCTGCTTCCTCATTTTCATCCAGGAAAATAACAATGAAATTCTTCACAATTTTTGGCGACAAAAACTAAGTGGCTAGTGCCAATAAGACAGTCTTACGGTAAGCACTTGATGGCCTTCATCTCACCTGATGATAAGTGATGATAAGGGCGAAGGTAGAAGCGCACTTCACCCGGAATCCTCATCTCAACTACTGAGGTCCTCAACTCAACTACTGAGGTCCTCAACTCAACTACTGAGGTCACTACGTACCGATACGCGGTGATGGCAACCACCCTAGTTCCAACTCTCACCTATTTCTGCAGCTACGCAGCATTGTTTTGCATTGCAGTTTGAAGATAGGTATAGGTCGCGCCAAACTTCTAGTCCCCTCTGAAGTTGGCGCGATTCGCGTCGCAGTAGTAAAAAATAGGCGTCAGTAGGGCGAAGGCGGGGACGATCGGTAGGGCCTGACTGTACAGCTGCGCAACGAAGCAACTTCAGAGGGGACTAGAAGTTTGGCGCGATCTATACTTACTAGATCCAAAGATAACTGGGCACATAGAGGGAAATGTATTGTACCTGGGTCAGCAACGCACGTGATACCCTTAGGGTAACTAGCATCCTGTGCCTGCGGGGCCGCTTTCCATTAGAAAGGCCGTATGTCTAGACACCATTTCCACTTCCCATCAGGTAAAATGGTGTTATTTACCAAGCTAACTATAAAAAATACTCGTTGGCCTGCTTAGTAACATTTTCGCTATTGCCGGATACGACGAGAAGGCCATCATCATCATCATCATCATAGCGATCATCACCATCATCATCAAGGTGAAAAAGCATGTTAGCTTCTTCAAATGGTTGCCTATACAAGGTTATACACACGTTAGCAACAGAACTTTGTATGCGCGATAAAAGGTCAATAAAAACTAACAGGAAAATCATTCTGTAAACATTTTACAGCATTTTATTACCTACCACATTGTATTGAATACCTAACCTACCCCACGCTCGTTTCAGTTTGAAACTAGAGCCAAAATACAATATTGGTTAGCAGCTCCACATACCCCGGTCGTTGTCCAGGAGCTATGCGAGGCGTTTAACGAAAACATAGTATGTTTACTGGCATAACACCTCCGCTGATTGTTATTCAAAGCCGATAGTTTATTACAAAACAATAACCTACTCGGAGAAACGAAACGTTAATGCAACAAATCAGTTTTGCATTACATTGCGTCGTGTGCACACTGTTTTTAAGAGCATCCGTTGCGCACACCTCAATGTAATAAGTAATTACTTTTGTATCACCTTTCTTATTTGTCATGGTATATCCACAGTAACTTGTTTGGTTATTGGGATAGATTTACTATAGTATTTTTTAAATAGTTATTTAATTTAATTGTATATACACGCCTGCTCATTAGATTACCACAAACTCAAATTTACTCAATAGACTTTGAACTCAGTAGTTGAGGGTTCCAGGTGAAGTGCGCTTTCACCTTCGGCCTTATCATCACTCATCATCATCATCACATCAGGAGAGATGTAGGCAAAGTGCTTACCCGTAAGATATATAAAAAACTGGCCAAGTGCGAGTTGGAACACGCACGAAGGGTTTCGTACCATTTTCTAAAAAATATTTCAAGTTTCCACCTAGCTTTGTTATCGTTGTTAAGACCGAGAAAAAAATTGGGAAAAAAATCACGTTTGTTGTATGGGTTTTATTTTAATTTAAATATTTATTTGAAAGTGAATATATAGCTAAATATTCTATGAACATTTCAAGCGTGTACCTGTTGCCGTTATAAATATCGAGCAAAACCGACCAAAAAAATTACGTTTGTTGTATGGGAGCTCCCTTAAATATTTATTTTATTCTGTTATTTAGTATTTGTTGTTATAGCGTAACAAAAATACATCATCGGTAAAAATTTCAACTATCTAACTATCACGGTTCATGAGATACAGCCTGGTGACAGACGGACGGACGGCGGAGTCTTAGTAATAGGGTAATTTTACCCTTTGGGTACGGAACCCTAAAAAGAACTTAATGTATATGAAATATGGTTGAATATTTATTGAAGATAGGTTGAGAGGCGTGTGTACATAGAAAACACACATTACCCAAGATAAACATATAGGTACAAGGGAGAGCTCATCTCTCGTTGAAATCTCTTGCAGTCCAGTTTTGGAAAGAAAGTACACATTCTTAGTAGCAACTTATGATGGCGCAGTAGCTTCCGCATTTTGGTAGCAGTCGTGCAAGTTAGGCAACTCTCAAACGTTTATTGCTGTTGATAAAAGGTAGTCGTTAATACCAATTATTAATATCACGCCAGCCTGAACTCGCCATACGCTAAAACTCATGTGACCGATCCGACGCCAATAAACTGATAATAATAAACTAGATTTTAAATATGAATTACCGAATAAAGCAGTTTGTACAATGTATTACTATCAATTTACATGATATAATGCATTTCTGAAATGGTTTCTTATTGAAAACTCGATGGCGCTGTGGTTACGCGTCCGGTCTGCGAGACTTTCGCAAAGGCCGGTTATCGGATGGATGACCAAAAACTTATCATCTCGAGCTCCTCCTTGCTTCGGAAGGCACGTGAAAGTCGTTGGTCCCGACTGCATTAGCAGTCGTTAACAACCACCAACCCAGCACTGGGTGCGCTTAGTGGTTTATGGACCGTTATTCATCTACAGGGAAGGCTCGTGCCCCAGCAGTGGGGGCATAAAATGAGCTGATGATGATAATAAAACCGTAGTAAAACTTTGTGCATTAATTTGCCTGCAGTGATACGACCGCATTACCATGATATAATAAAGCAGCCTGACAAGCCTTTCACCAATTTTTTTCCTTTCTAGCGGTCGTTTTGTCAATTGCTTTTAACAATTAATGCTACAGCAATAAACATTAGTTTCTTTGGTACTTACGTCTTTACTCTCTCTGTACCTGCAAATAAAAACTTTATTTATCCAAGTAACAAACAACAAATTATCCGAGCAATAAAAACTGCTACAGTGACATTTCAAATTAATCGCGCTAAATAAATCTCGTCGGGATATTAGTAGATCATTTCCTTCCACTGCGCTTTTCAGGTCAAACTAATAAATTATCCTTTATTTCACAATCATTGGCTGTTGTTGCTAACCTTTTATTTTCTGGTAAGTAGTGATATAAATTTACTTCGTTGTAGGGGAGTAGTTTCAACTTGAAGCGGTGAATTAAAGATTTTAGGCGCTGTTGATTTTTCTTACCTTAATACAGTATATCCCGGAGATTCTGGATCGATTTTCAGCGCGGGACTTTACTCTGCATTGGTAAATGTATCTGTCTTTCCTCTTCCATGATACCACCATCTTATTTAAGTCTGCCACTTGAGCCATATAGCTGGACTGTAGCCTGTTTCATGATTTCATGGTTCATACAGAGATAGCAATGGGGAGATGTGATATTTTGGGGGTTAATATTACTCGCGTCCGTAGGTTTACCCTTGAGACCCTACAAGTGCCCCTGGGTGGTGCTAAATGAGTGGTAGAGCCACGCTGCGTTGCAGAACGAAATGGGCCGGCTCGCCCGGCGTAATAACACGCTCTCACAGAAGAATATCGGCGTGAAACAATGGCACTCGTTGCTGTTGTGTTTCGTCCGGTGAGTGAAAGTACCGGAGACCCATCTCTCTTCCTTCCCCCCTCCCAATTCCTACTCCCTCCTCAAGATTCAACTCCTTCCTCAAGGCCGGCAACGCATCTGCGATTACTTTGGTTTTGCGGGTGGGTGTCCATGGGCAGCGGTGATTACTTTCCATCAGGTGGCCCGCCAGCTCGTTTGCCTCCTTTCAACATTAAAAAAAAATGAGATTTTAACCTCTGTCTCGAATTGTATTTTGGTTGGTGGTAGAGCTTGTTGTAGTACGCTCGTCTTATTAACATCTCTTTCTCTCTGTCGTCATAACAACAGTTTTGGTAATGTTCCGTCAGTAAGAGATAAGATGATATTCAGTTCTTAAATAGTTGAAAATCATTGTTCATGTTTTGAAAACAAGGCTATGTGACTGAGGAAACTTAAAAACCAAATAACTGCAAGGCGAGGTCGCCGACCCCAGTGCAAGAAGCCAAGAATCATAACAAAATCTTATCAGATACTGACCTAGAACTAACCTCAGCTAAGAATAGTCAATACCTAACAAGATTATGAGTTTTTATGATTATCCAACATCGCGTAATCTCGAGTACGTATATTGTTAAACAAAGTCGGGAGTTATTCAAACGTAATTGAAAAAAGAAATGAACATATATTTCTGTTACCACACAATTATCGTATGACCTTGAGAACGCGTATTTCATTTAAAGAATAATAATATTTTCCCATAAAACCGTTATCGCCAAATGACGACAAAGACATTTGGTGGCGCGTTTACGTTGTAATGGCATTCGAATAGCTTAACTGGAACCTAGAATTCTAGGTTTATTTTCGAACGACAGTCCGACTAGGTATCTGAGTTATGGTTGAAACGTGATCGATACTTATAACCATGACCAACCACAATATAGTTTGTGTTATTTCTTCGTAAATCAATGTGAAGTACCTAAGGCGGTTGCGTAACAAGCGATAACGCTTAGCAGCTGAAATTCAAGAGTCTGGCCTGCTTTACATTTCACGTACGTTGTGAGTTGTAGAAATTGAAATTGAAATATGATAATGTTTGGCATCTTTGTCTTAACATTGCTCAGGTTTTTGCAAGAAGAAATTTCTACAATTTGAACATCAGCAGCTTATTTGATGTCCCCACTGCTAGAGCACATAGGAAGACCGGGTGATACACCACCACGCGGGCCCAGTGCGGATTGGTGCATGTTAACGACTGCTAATGCAACCGTGAGCAATGGATTTACCTGCCTTCAAAGCACGGAGGAGATTTTTTGGTTACCCATCCTTTGCCAGAATAGCGTAACTTAACGCAGACTGACCACTATGTCATCGAGCTCCTCTTCTTAGGTATTGCAACAGAATCTATTTTAGGAAGGAATGTATATTTTTCGAACGACACAAATCAATACGCTATCTCAATTCAGGTCGTATACCTAAGTCGTTGTCTTCGCACAGTCAGACTATATATCACAGCGGTTCGACACGCTATTAGTACACTCGACGTGTATTAATAACAAGCATAATCGTTGTGTAGCTGTGGCTAAAATATGTTTTGTTTAAAGATTTTGCTTGACTGTTCTAGCGGTTCGCTGTGCCGATAAACTTCTCAATCATCGTATCATCATCCTCAATATGTGTATGTAATTTATATATTTATATATGCAAAAGAGTCCTATAATGGCGACTATGGGATCAATAGCCCCCGAGAGGAAGACCACAAATGAGGTAGAAGAACGACATCAAGAAGGTGGCAGGTATCAACTGGATCCTTACTGCGCAAGATAGGCAAAATTTGAGAAATTTGAAGGAGGCTTACAGTAGCTCGAACTATTTTCATATTATAATCAATCAAACGGGTAATGAGTGAGGAGCTCAATGGCGCAGTGGTGGCGCTAGGTCTGCGATTATTGAAGATAAGCAACTTTCGCAAAGGCCGATTATTGGATAGGTGACAAAAAAATTGTTATCCCTAGCTCCTATGTCCTGCAGAAGGCACGTCTTACCGTTGGTCCCGGCTGCATTAGCAGTCGTTAACAACCACCAATCCGCACTAGGCCCGGATGGTGACTTATGGCCCGTTGTCCTTATGGTGTTTTCAATCCATCCATAGGGAAGGCTCATCCCTCAAGTCAAATCAAGTGAGGACATAAAATAAGCTGGCGGTAATGATGATGATGATGACCAACCAGGTACAGATTTGTCAAAACCTAACCTTACCTAACTTTTTTTTCGCCCTGGGAAAACTTCCCTACGGAACCATCGCGGGTCAGAGCTACCCGCGAGGGTATGTGGGGTTGACTACCTCCATGAGACTGGACACTGGACTGAAGATATTGAAATAATTTGGGCATTGAGAGCCAACATTATAAAAGTTCCTTCAATATCACGATTGCAAAATGAAGGCTCGGCTATCCTTTGCCTTCTCAAGAAACGAATGAAAATAACTTATTTTTTGTTTTCTTTGTCTGGTTTATATAGGTAAGTAATAGTTATTTGTTATACAAGAGTGCAAAGTTGCTTTTTAACCGCGTGCTCAATTTTGATGACCGAGCAAGCGAAGGATTCTAAAATTGAATCACGAGCGCAGCGAGTGATTCAAAAATTAGAATCCTGAGCGTTAGCGAGGGAATCAAAAGAGCACAAGGTGAAAAATCTTTGCACTCGAGTGCAACACGTAACTTTTCATCCCACCTCAGCGAGGAAATGACTAAATGCAAAAAAAAACATTTACAATCACAAGATACTTTTATTTCAGTTTAGGTATTAACTACTACATTATGATAGGTAAGTATTACAGAATAATCTTTTAATTATAACAAATAATACTTAGGTATAATTAAGAAAAATTGAAAGTAACATTGCTGCAGTTACTTAAGTTGAGTGTAATATTTTTGTTAGGTACTGTAATGATGGCGTTAGTGACTTGTGTACTGATAAATTCGGCACCATGGAGGTAGAAGTAAATAGGTTTAATGATGTTTTGAATTCACAAACTTAGTGCACACGATGTTCTAAATTCAATTTACTTTATCCTCTAGCGGATAAAAACGACTTTTGCACTCAGATATCGAAGAGCAAAAATACTGTTTCCGAGATGGGGGGATGAAAAGTGTATTTATTACTTAGGAAAACAATGATGCAATAGCTAATTAATATCTAGATTAATCTAGGTAATGAGGTGACGAAAACAAACTTGTTTACTCTACCTTTATATTACGTTTACAGCCTTTACCTAAAATAGAGAGGCCACTGAGTGTCAATCACGTTTTTTTTTTCAATTATTTAAATAAAAATAAATAAAATAAAATAAAATAATTTATTTCGGACAGGGTCCATATGTATAACAATAATCTTATAAGCTATGTTAGTACAAAAATTGATTAAAAGTAATCTTACTTTCTTTGACGAGCTGGACGCGAGTCCAGTGCTGCATTATAGCACTGTCTACGTCCAGTCTCGCCGCGACGGTCTTTAGGAGGCTGTTGGTGCTGCCACGCACACGCCGCATCAGGGACGCAATGCGCTTTCTGATGATAGCAGAGAGGCTATCAACCTCTGCTGTAGCTAGCATTCCTGACGCGCTGCAGTGTCGCGGCAGCCCCATCAGCCCCCTGAACGCATTATTATACTGGGTACGTTGGGCCCTGTACGCTCCTTGGGTGTAATTTGTCCACAAGCTGCAGGTGTACAGGTTAGTTTTAGTAATACTAGCGTAAGATCTTGTTACCAACACTATTAATTAAGGGTTCTGCCCGAAATATTATCATTATTATATCTCTTAGTAGTGTGACTGTTCATTATGAAATTTTGCAGCTTTTTTCTATAGATCAATACTATTTTTGTTGTGTTCACGTTACGTTACGTACGTTTAATTAAGGTGTTTAATAATGTCGTGGCAGTTAATAGACACTTTACGCCGCTGTCCTTGGCAACAGAAAAAAAGCGCAAACCAGTGGTGCTAAGCACTCTCGATCGCAAGAACATATGGAAGAACAAGGTGCTACACGGGCGCTACTATCGGGCTCTAACTGGGCCTGATGTAGATTTGCCTGCCTCGGTGAACTGGCTACGTTTCGGTGACCTCTTTGGGGAAACCGAAGGTTTTGTCTGTGCCATTGAAGATGAAGTTATCAAGACGAATAACTACCGGAAATATATTATGAGGGACGGTACGGTCGACATCTGTCGGGCATGCCGCCGTCCAGGTGAATCACTCCGACATATTATCTCATCTTGCTAACGGAGAGTATTTGCACAGACACAACCAAGTAGCCAGAATAATTCACCAGCAACTTGCTCTTGGATATGGCCTTGTTGAATCGGAGGTGCCGTAATATAAGTACGCACCTGCGCCAGTACTCGACCCAAGTCCCCGCTGCCGGTGGCAACCTAGGTTAAGTTTTTATAATATTTTATATTGTAAATATGTTTTTATATAAAGTATTGTAAAAAAAATTCTTAAGATGTATATTTAATAAAGAAAATAACAATAAATTACTTTATTTGCCTCTAACAAAAAACTGTGCTTTAATTAACCAGTTTGTAAAACTGTTATTTAATAAAGAAGTATACTTACAAGTTACAGTTACACCATGTGTTTAAAGTAAGCATAGTTATAATATGCTAAAGTTTTGATAAACAATATATTAGGGAATTAACTCACCATACTGGCCTAATGCATGTTTATGGGCCCAGCGTATCTTAATTAATTGTTATTTTCATATACAAATATACAAAAGTGTATCCGATTTAGATCTTGTATGCAGAGTTACTAAGACATAATTATTAACTTTAATTTGTTAAGCAATTTTTAATTTGATATTTTTATTGTGACATTGCATCAAAATAAACTAGTCACAGTCAAGTGGTTTAGTAATCTCTGTGTACTTACATTTATAATCACTGCTGCTTGCCTATGCGCACCTGATGCGCATGCCTTCACTGATATCGGAAAAGAAACCGGAGGACTTCAGGCTCTTCGCTCTTAAGGACGTTGCCAAGCATAAGGCATCTATCTTTACAGAGGAAGAAGAGTGAAAGGATGGTTTGCACAAAAGATCCCGATGGGTCGAAGTGTTGCTGCGAGAGGAAAACCTCGGCAAGCCCCACTAAGATAAGATAAGATAGGGATAGAACCACGATATCCCACAATCAACCCAAACATCTTTCATTCGGCTACCGACGACCTACGGGACCGGGACCAACCGTTTTAGGAGTCTTCCGAAGCACGGAAGAGTTCGAGATGATACATTTTTGGTCACCCATCCGATGACCGGCTTTTGCGAAAGTTGCTTTACCTTAGCAATCGCAAACCGGGCTCATTAACGGAATTATTGTTTCTTAATAATAAAACGTTTAGTGACACTACCTAAGTACCTATCCAGATGTTTTTAGAAAATACGGCGCTTCATCTAATATGTATCTGACAAATCTTTTACATAAAAGTCCCGCAAAAACAAATAAGAAAAAGACAAAACATCTACTCGTTTATTACATAAATAAGGTTTTGATGTTTTGAAAGCCAACCTTATAATTCATAGGCAAACAATGCCTACCTTCTACGAGTAGTAGAGCCAAGTATACATTATTCATTGTTGTACAAACAACATGTATTCCCATTATAAACAATAATGTATGTATGTTATCACTACAGAATACAATGACATCGTAAAAATGTCTAACTTCCATTTCACTTATGAACGAAAACTCCATTCGTATTCACATAAATCAGGATTGCAACATCTTTGTTCGCCTCGCCTAGTAGCTGCCTATACCGACAGCGAATTTCTAGTTCGTTAGAAAACCGACTTTGTCCCACAAGGCAAATGCATCCGCCGTTTAAGATATGGGACCATGTGCTAGCTAGTTTTTGCCCAGCTTCACCTAGGTACTGCTAAATAACCTAGAAAATAGATGTGATTCTATAAACCTTCACTGGATACACCTATATGTGGTAACCTTTACGGCAATCGCTACACAGCAGTGTACATTGACGGTTGTGTTGTTGTTGGAGAACGAAGCTTTCTTTTGAGGCAGCAATGGACGTTGTTCTTGGAGATTATAGTGTGTTGTGAGGTAGAGTGGTCGTTGGTGGGGGTGTGCGCAGTCGATCTTTCTGCCTTCACTTCGGTTGCTAGCCGCGCGGCGCGCGTGTGTGCGTGAGTGCACTGTCCTAATAGCTAGTGCTGTTCCGTAAACTGTGTGTAAGGTACTCGATATCGATAACAATAAATTTAGTTGTCATGTATTTTGCAGTCTTAAAATTTAGGCTTGGCTGTGCGTATTATCTTGATAGCTACTTAAAACTACAAATGTCTACTGTAATGTAATGTAATGTGTACACTACAGTGTAGACAAAATAGTTTAACGAGTAGAGTCTTTATTATTCCGTTGCCCGCAACTGCTGTCACTAGATAACGTTTTCAATATGTTAACGTTATCTGATGCGATACCAAAACAAACATTTAAAATTATTTTGTAAAAGCTTTTGCATAATTAATAATGTTATATTATAAAACAGTTGTAGAGCACATTAAGCAAAGACGTTATGACAAATAGCCTGACCATGATTGTTCTCAAAGATATTTTTACTATTTTTAGATACCCACTCAAACCTTGCAAACTATAAAGTTAATCAACTAAAACCAATCTGAACAAGAGACAAAACAAATTACATTTAATAACATTGCGCTACCTGACCTTTAGGGCGCAATCGCAAAACAAATCATCGACAGATCGTATCCCGATACCACTTATTAGTTTTCGAAAGAACATTTTGAAATACATAGTTTCACAACACTACTGCTGCGTTGAGCGGCACACACACAGGCGCACCCTGTATTCGATTATAGCAACTACCGACGTAACTTCACCGTTCAACAAACTCAAACGTAACGGAAAATGAACTTTAACGTGTAGCATTACGGTATCTAGGTTAAATTGTGATTGTTTTATTATATTTGTAGTTGCATGTTGGCTATCCGTGTGTTAAGTCGACGACCCGCATCTTTAGAACCTACCCCAATATGAAAAATATAAGTAATTCCCAGTGGCACATTAGTGTTTGTAATTTCAGACAATTTGTTTGGTTTCTCGTTTAGCCGGAACCCTGAATGGGGGTGAGGTAACATGGTGACTATAGTGCGAGTTATTTTTGCCATTCGATCACGATAACGATTAAAGAGAATTTGTATGGCAACATTTTTATTTATGAACTCGCACAGTTTGCCTAATGCGAGTTTTATTTACAGTTTGATTAGTTTAGTTTGGTTAGTTCAGTTTTATTAGTTTTGATTAGTTTTAAAAATTTTGTATGGTATTGAAGCAAGCGACTCCTGGTGAAAAGCGAGAAGTTATCTTTTAAAACATTCCCATACAAATTCTATTTTTCGCTAATGTGATTTATTGGCAATTAAAACTCACACCAGGCACCCAGTTCTCTTCGTCAACCGAACGCGAATGTGCCAATAACCACCAAAGTGTGGGTGTGAGTGACCCTTTCATAATGTTTATTTTGTGGTGCCCTTATTGGGAAACTACATAGTTCATATAGACAATACTTACATATTTCTCAACGTACAATGAAGGTCGTTGGCCGTCCTAACAGCACGATAAAGGTCATTATTAGAATATTAACTAACAAGTACCTATCTAAATAAATTTGAAACAGAAATAATTATTAATATGAATTAGTTATATTATTACTATTTATTTATTTTTATATATATTTAAAGTATTTATTTATGTTATGGTCGATAATTGGTCTCGCAGACTTTCTTTTCCAACTACAGCTAGAGTTTGCTGGAAGATATCACTTTTAAAGGTAAGTTCACCCTTTTATATGTTTTTTAAATGTGCAATTTAAATTGTAATTTCTATGTACAATACATGTTTCATTAATGAGCGCGAAGAAGTGAGGTAGTATATTTTTAATTATTAAGAAAACAGCAACATTTAAAATCAGCTGAAACTTTTAATTCAAGCCAATAGTAAAAACGTCACGTCACAGATTATATTCCAATAAAAGATAAATTTAATACAAAAGAGTTAACGTAACAAATATTTAAAATTACAACTACTAGTGGTCGTCTAGTTATCAAACTCGACCAAATTCGATCGATCAAATTCGATGTTACGACCTCGAAATCTTCAAGAAACGAGCCTATTCCTTCCTTAAAGGCCGGCAACGCGTCTGCGATTCCTCTGGTTATGCGGGTGGGTGTCCATGGGCGGCGGTGATTACTTTACTTCAGGTGACCCAACTGCTCGTTTGCCTCCTTCTTTTACAAAAAAAAAAAAAATTCGACCATAATAATAAATAATTCAATATAACACATAAATAAAATACATTTTTTTAAATCTGTTCTGCACTCCTTTGTTATAATTATGAACTTGTACATTTGCCACAAAGTAAGTTCGTGACATTTCTGTACATTCCATATTTATATTGAAAGTAAATTTGTCACATGCATCAAAAATTATGTGAAAGTTCGTCATGACAAATTTACTTCATAAAAATAGATGTGTGGCAAAACACATAAGTACATTTTTCTGTGACGAATGTACATTAACCCGTCAAATCACACTCCTCTGAGCTACGCGGTTTTTTCTTCTGATATTAATACTATACCGATAGATAATCGGCATTAAAGGAAATTATTCAGAGACTACTGACTAAGCGTTAAAGCTACTGTGTGACAAAATACTGTGGTCGGTGATCATCGTAGGTGATGTAACAATACCAACTTTCACAATGCATTATACAAAAGACTTGGCACCGGCCTTAAACGCTATTCTAACTTGGTGACACGCGATCGCTTACTACTAGAAGTTCGACGGTGCAACCCGAACGACGTGTCGAGTTAGAGTAGTACAACAGTACAGTTACAGTAGTACAACTTGTAGCACCAATTTTCGACACAAACCAGTGATCGACATCTTTACTTTAATCAATAAAAATAAGGGAAACACGGAACATCTTGGTTCCTTACTGTCATCCAGGTAAGACTTTCGACTAGGTCGACTTTAGAGTTGACGACCCGAGCAGTGGAAACTGCGAGTATTTTAGGAGTGGACTATACGTGTCCACGGGGCAACTCGCTCGAGACATTAGTCTTTAGAGTTCTGGATGAAGAATGCGCTTCGGTGCCTGATCTGACGTTATGACCTGACGCAGATGGTCCCTTGTATTTGCGCAAGGTTGTCTGACACCTACTTTATGACCTAACGGTTGGTGGGGGGTGTCAGTATAAACTTTAAAGTCGTGTGTAGCGGGGATGGGGATGGGATGATTATTTTTTGGGGGAGAGAACTGAAGTCGAACGCTGGGTTACTGGGTCGAACCAACCAGCACCACAGAGAAAACGAGCCATGAACCAACCGTACCAGAGCGAAAACGAGCCATAAACCACCACGCGGGCCCAGTGCGGTGCGGTGGTTGTTAACGACTGCTAATGCAGCCGGGACTAAAGCTTTACGTTCCTTCCGAAGCATGGATGATAATTTTTGGTTACTTATCCGATAACCACTGCACCATCAAGCTTTCTTATATGAAATCTTCTTCTTCTAAGTCTTTTGGGTGGTTGCTGGCGGACGTCGTGCTTTGGAAGGCACTTAAGGCTGTTTATCTCTGCTACGGTCACGATTATAATCTATATATTAATACGTGATTTGTACCCGTTTTTACGAAAATTGCGCGCACGGAGGAGTATGACATTTCGCACACTTAAAGTTTATATAGAGAAGGTTATCCGAATGTTATTTTTTCTTTAATTATGCAAAAAAATACATTAAATCAACAAAAACAACATTACACACACGTATATGTATTTGATACAAACGTATTGTTTGTTTTAATGCGGCCGACATCTGTCAATGCCAATCCAAACTCACATTCTATCTTTTTTATTTTTTTATTGCTTAGGATACAACCCGTGCAGCCTTAATAAAATTACGGTCGAATTTCGACCACTGGGCGACCACTAGTATTAATAAATTGAGTGCTATTGCCAAATCTACTCCTTCACTTCTTAAACATAGAACCTACACAAACAATGTAACGAAATAAGAAGTTGTGACGAACAAGAAAAAAAAATTGTAGTTGATTTTGGCCGTAGGCTTATATATGTGAAAATCTAATTAAAAGATCAAAAGTTTTTATAAATGTAACAATTGAATCAAAAGTAGCACAGAAATCGTACGTTTTTAATAGAGAGTAGATATGTAACCAATTAAGTTTCAATAAACTTTATTAACTCTACTAGAAAGTTCATTATTTGCCCACAAATTTTAACTTCAATTGAATTTTCTTTTACTTTGTGTCACGCTCTTATCGGTGTAGCCTTTTCCTTTCATCTCTATCCCAATGTAATTATTTTACTTCTTTTTAAGACATGAAGTGAACTTCATCCATTCCATTTTATCAATTTGGTCTTCCCATTTCTCTCCTCATATTTTCCCTTCTTATTATAATATTGAATATAAACGGAATTATCATAGAAATTAATCAAAAAGAGTCATCTTAAGAAAGGTAATAGGTATAAAGCGTTATCTAAGTGCATCTGAAAGCGGCGCGCGCGCAGGCCGCTCCGCCGTATGCAAACAAGTCGGTGTTGCTAGCCGAATGTCACGGACAGGCGCGCACGAAAGGCTTAGAAAGTAATTTAAATTTGAAATTCAAGGCCTTAAAAGTTATACCTTCTTCCATCGCAAGGCACATTAAGCCGTTGGTCCCGGCTGCATTAGCAGTCGTTAACAACCACCAATACGCACAGGGCTCGCGTGGTAGTTCATGGCTCGTTATCCCTATCCATCCTTAGGGAAAGCTCGTGCTCCAGCAATTGGGACATAAAATCAGCTAGTGAAATTTGTCATAACAGTTTGCAATAAATAGAAACACTGGAACAAAATACTTAACTGTATAAGTAACTTATAAGCTTTGCTGAGTGACATAAGTCTGGGAAATGCGAGCCGACGACGACGAGCCGAGTTACTTTTGCCAATGGGAGTTTGCAAAATCACATCACTTTTAGGTCTGCTGGGTTAGCTTGATCCTGTAAGGTCTACCGCGCTGTACATACCTACCAACGTACCTACCAATAGCGTATGTAATGACTTTCAGGCGAACTGAAATCGTAGCCTGTATAATAAAAACTATGCTGTTTGTGGTAGAAACGCTTTCCACTTTTTTTATCTAACTCTAAAACCCTTGACTTTGTTGAAGTATAGAAATACGCTTCCCCTAGGTAACATCAGTAACTGTATGGCTTGAAGAACTACAAATTTTCATATAAGATTAAAGCTTAGGATATGAAACCTTAGTGTGTTAATTTTAATCGCCTTTGTGGTCTAGTGGCTAAGACCACCGGTTGAGACCCAGAGGTACCGGGTACGATTCCCAGCGGGGGTACATGTTTATGTACTCGGTTTGGTTGGTGATAGGGCTTGTTTGCCCGCCTGGCTAGCTACCACCATTTTATCTAAAATGCTTTGAGTTTATCTTTTATTTACTTCAAAAGCTTGTTATTGCTTTAAGTCCGGTTTCGCGTATTAATGAATAGCGCTTTTCCTCTCGCCTGTACCGGTCCGTCGATATTAGAAAGCGAGTTGGCGCCAGCGCTGGCGCTTCCATTTTTGAGTTTAATTATACCAATCAGGCGTACAACTATATCGCATGAAAGCCGTCGGTTTGCATAAGCGTTTGAGAGAACGATCGGTTACACCAATGGCCTGTCATTATTTGTTAAGAAATCAAGGTCGATCTTATTAGTTATAAATTTAAATTCAATTCAACATTATTTATTGCATGCCACGTCGGTGTACCTAGTATACATACAAGTAGTAGTAGTAGGTAGGTACAAAAGGTATTAATTACAATATAAGGATAAGAATATAAAAATATATTAAATTGTAACCACTTTTACGATTCTACTTGCGTTTATTTTACACATTAATTTAATTTTATGAATAATCCAGACGCTTTGATGGTCTGAGGTGACAGGGAGATTGAGGTGGTGGTTGTCTCATAATTAATAAGTAACATGCATCGTTTAGAAAACAATATAACAAAATATTCTAGAATATTCTCTTACAAAGAAACTGTGTTTATGCTTTGAATAATGTCACGTGAGAGACATGAAATTATTCATACTATTTAAAATTATATTTTAGCGACATAAACACAACCCTGAAGAACTATTCCAAGTTTATACTTAATTTATTTGTAAAAGGGTTAGATAAGTGCAACTTTAATTGTACATTATTTGTTTAAATAAGACTTAGAAAATATTTTTGCAGGGCCCATGTTTCAAATACAACATGAAGCAATAAACATTGTTAATAATTATAGTATTTCGTTTGCTTTCAATCCAAACACGCAAGTCACTATGCCATTGAGCTCCCTCCGTAAATAGGTTTATAAAAAAAAATACTAGAATTTAAAAATATTATTATATTATTCAAAATGTACAGACAGGCGTGTCTAAAAATATGACACTGTTTACTAAATACTGAGCTTATCAATCAAACATTAAATAAATAACATACCTATCACACTGTGTAGCCGCGACGAGTACGCAAACAAGAGTCGCTGTCTGTCCGTCTGTCACGGCGCAAACGATATGAAAGTTGCAGATAGAAATAACATTTAGTTATCTACTTTAAATATAAACCGTTTATTTTAAATACAGATTTTGACAAGGCTACTTCTACTTCATCATCACCATCACTAGTTCATTTTATGTCCCCACTGCTGGGGCACGAGCCTTCCCTATGGATGGATAGGGAGAACGGGCCATAAACCATCACCAGCCAGTGCGGATTGGTGGTTGGCAGCCGGGTCCAACGGCTTTACGTGCCTTCCGAAGCACGGAGGAGCTCGAGATGATACATTTTTGGTCACCCAACCGATGACCGTCCTTTGCGAAAGTTGCTTAACCTTAGCAATCTCAGACCGGGCGCGTTGACCACTGCGCCATCGAGCTCCTTCTTCTTCTACTTATCTATTTATCTTGCATATCTTTTTATATATATCCGACTTTTTGACCGAGCGGATCGTTCATGGTCATAGCCTGACCATGGCCTGACAGACAGTCACAAAACCTAAGCATATCACCATCATCATCATCATCAGCCTTCACACGTCCACTGATATGAAAGTATACGTATACTACATAATATGTGTACTACACCTATGCATATAAGTAAAGTATATACAAACAAATGAATAAAAAAATAATAAATATACTAAGCAGTTTGCGTTTAAACCTCAGAAGAAACTTTATCTGAAATAGAAATCGAAAATTACAAAAAAAGGGTTTATTTTTAACTGTAACGCCTCGCTGGCAGCCCCGCCTTCTGCATTGACGATTTTTATCATGATTAATTTTATAATAATAGACGCTTGGATGTCGTCAATTGTAATTTTATAAAAAAGAAATAGCTATAAAGCTATTAAAGGCATATAAATGCCACAATACGAAATATTGAGCCATTGTTGTAAGATCGCAGATCACTATTAAGACAGAACTTGGTTATTTACGTAAAATAATGAGAACAGAACAATTTAAAAATTTAAAAACAAAAAATATTTAAAATAATTAAAACTTCTGCCAATTAATGTTCATCGTGAGTCTGTTGTCTGTTGGCAAAACAAGAACCATAGATAATGATGGAGCATTGTAACGAAGTGCTATTTTTAGGCCGCCAATTAAAAGTTTCTTTAAAATATAAATACCATTTAATAATAATTGTTTTCTAAAATTTCCGCGAACGTTACATTGCACTAAAAACGTTTTCTATTCCATTATTTTATATTCTAAATGAAACACTTTTTGAAAAATTACTCCCGATTATTTTACAAATTAGTTTTATCCTGACATGTTGCGAACCCGTTGCAGGGCCCCTGTTCACAGTTTATAAAGGTCAGGATAGAACAATTTATTATAAAAAATACCAAAAAGATCCATACAAAGTGTTTGGTATCCCTATTTGTCTTATCTTAGTGAGGCCTGCTGAGGTTTCACTACCAGTACCACTTCGAACCATCGGGATATTTTGAGCAAACTATTTCACTAAAAAACAATTATATTGAGATTTGGACGTTCATTATAAAGTACCTACCAACTAGTTTATCGTACAATAGCGGGCTGTATAAAGCACGAGTCCACAGTAATGTAACGTCCAAAATGGTTGGTGTCGTGCGCCCGCGCAGATCGCGGGTCATCGCTCCGACCCAGTTAGCTGTTGCTAGCCGCTTTTGATGCCGCACTGCTATAAATAGCGAGTGAAACTCTTTGGTGATAGACTGCGTATAAATGCGAAATTTTAATTTGTCTTCTCTATGGTACGATGTGTTGAAACTTTTTTGTGAGATTGAAGAAGAGAGCGGTCATAGATAAGCGATATATTTCGGAAAGTTTAATAAAGTACTTTGCGCCCTTATCCTAAAAAACCTTCTTATTAGATGTCTAACTCTATATACCTAACGTACCCTTTAAGGAACGTAGGTACTACCTGTCAAATTTTTAATTTTTAGTGATTATGTAATTATATATATAACCTAGAATTTTTTTTTACATGTTGTGATTGTCTTCTATAAGTATGTTTTGTGTTTATTTGTAATGGAAAGTGTCCTGCTATGATCGGGCATTTTCCAATATTTTTGACGCTGTAAGGGAGAAAAGAGCTGGACACTTGCTGAGTTTCTTGCCGGTTCTCCTCAGTACAAGATCTCCCGCCCAGAGTAGACTTACGACCCGATGGCATAGTGACATTCACAAGAGCTACTTGTAGCCTAAACTGAATAAAATGATTTTGAATTTGAATTTGAATTAGACATTAATTAGTAGTGACATTTGGTATTTTTATACACGTTTGTATGAATACATTGTAGATCTGTGAATTATTTTTTTAAGTACAAGAGCTTATATCGACTTTTATTACCAACTCCAAACAAAATATAACTTCTTTTGTAATTTATAACTAAACTAAATTACTTAACACACATAGGCATTGACTTATACAACATAGATAAGTTTCTGTATCCAGGCAAAGTTTTGTACAGCAATAAAAAATCGTATCTTATCTTATTGATAACATTATATATCGTGTATTAGTTTTAAAAAAAGCTGTTCTAACCGGTATATTGCGTGGACTCCAATCTGTGACGTGTTTCTACGTCGTTCATGTCGAACTTTCTTTTTGGGCTAGTTTAGCTGTTGCTAGTCACGCCAGCAACACGTTTCTCTCGGCGAAAAACCATGCCATGTTATTATTTTATTTGATTGAGACGGGATACATTCATACAGTCCGCCAGGTGGTACTTAGCGGCCACCGTAGACAAACCTATGTGACGTTTAAGACTATTATTATTATAATATGAGAAATAATAAATTGATCCACAAAAAAATAGTAGGCTAACACCTAAAATGCTAAGTTAGCATCTAAATAGTAGTTTAGGTGCTAACTTTGTATTTTTAGGTGCTAATTTAGTATTTTTGTTAGTTAGGTTAGGTTAGTTTGGTGATCGATTAAATACAACCCTTATAATATTACTAAATACTTTCAAGATGCTTGAAAATTATTAAAATAATCAAAATTAAAAGAATAGATTAGTATTTTATGTAAAGACCTCTTTACCGTTTTATTACAACGAACATGTGTACTTTATTGGTACTTTTCTAAAAAGAGAAACATTCAGAACCGCTTGTACAAGAATACATTATTATTGTTCAATAAAATTGTCGATGACCTCAAAATGGCATCGTAAAACAATTCACACAATTTAAAATTTCACAATGACAAAATCATAAACTTATATTGTTTTGAAATGTTTTAAAGAAATATTAAGGTTTTAAGCTCCTCTAAAATTAGCTTTCGACATTATTAAAGGATATGTATATTTTTGCAGCATGCCTTAAGAATAGTACAATTAAAAAATATACGTAAGTAATCAAAATTGTATTAACTGTAGACAAAAATAAAAGAGTTATGAAACAGATATAGAAACAAGTCGTTTTAAAATATCTAGAACACATAATAAACTATTGAGCACACAGCAAAATCATCATCATCATCATCACCGCGCAGTAGACAGTCGTAACAACGTTATATAACCATTATGTGACTCTTTGACGGAGCCATTAAGTAGTTACCGTCATATTCATAAAAACGACTAACAGCAAGAAAGCTGTAAAGCGCACTAATAGCTAAAATACGTTTAACAGCCGCACAATGGCTGCGGGCATCGTTAGCAGCTACGTGTAAAACACTTACGCAGCAACAGATAAATCATTCACTTAAATTTGACCTTTATCAACATGTACTAAGGACTGATTGCGTTTGATGTCGTTTTGCTCGCCGTACGTGTTATAGTCGGGAATGACAAAAAACATTTTGACGTTACACAGAAGCACCATTAGTGACGTGGTGGCGAGATCACTCGCTTCTGCGGTGGGGGCACCACGCTTCAAGTGACATTGAAGACAAGTCGATTAAAAAAAACGATTAACAAAAATATATGCTAAGGGATAGGGGGGCCCTGTGAATCATGGGGCACAGTGGTTAATCGCTAGTATTTCATTCATTCGTTCACACAGCGCAACGCCTGTTAGGTCGCGCAAGTCCTTAACACATGCCCCTTCCCACCAATTAGTCCCTGCTGCGCTCACGCCAAGGACTCCCGCTTGGCGGCAATTGAGTGACAGATGAGCGGCCATTTTTTTATTTCGCAACTGTCTTCCGAAGGGCTTATACCTAATTATTACTTAGCAATTTCATGTTCCGTTATTTTTTTAATAACTATCTACAAACTGGCTATTAAAATTTAGGAAGAAAACTTCCAAAATAAATGAGTGTGTCCTATCTTATTTAATTTTTAGATTTTGTCTGATGCTGTGTGGCTAAATGGACTCGATGTGGGGCATAGTGGATCCTGATCCACTCCTCGACTTTTCATATGTGATTTTTGAGACAATAATTATGTGCCTTTAAGTAAAGATAAAGACTGACCACTTATAAGTGTTAATTCAGAAATAGTTAATTTAAGTTTTTAGATTATATAGACTGAAAACAATAAAAATACTTTCATTTTACGACTGTGCTTCTTGGTCCATTGAACACCTCAAATTTTTATATGACATTTGTATGAAACTATTCACTGAACCCCTGCTTGATTCACTGCACCCCTATGTGAAATCCATAGTACCCCGCTCCAGGGTGCTGTGGATCATTAGGACATTTTTTTAATTTAATCATTTTACTCATAACATAGTTAATTTACGGGTAATTGTTTATAAAAATCCATTAGCCAATGAATGTAGCTTTTGGTTATAATAATAGATGAACTGGTAATTTCAAATTTAAAGTTATTGATACATGAACATATTGCACCCCCTCATCCATATACCAAAAACATATGGTTTCAGCTTGTTTTTTATTTGTTTGAGTTTTACTCAGCGGAGGAACAGCAAAAGCAGGTGGACAACAAAGCAGAGATTTAAAATAAAAATTAAGATTAAAAAACCGATATAAAGAATTGGGTTTACAAGATTTTAAAAGAGAGTTAACATGCTAAAATAGTCTCCTATAACTTGTTACATGTTAACATGTATTTATAATCAGAATACAAAAGACATTTCGTAAATACATAATATATTTGAAAATCTTAGCTTTTAATAAAAAAATATTTTAAATGACAGTAAATGTCATGTAAATCTTATCTCTGTAAGAATTGTTAAAACTACTGGCTTAATTTCTTTGCAAAATAAAGTAATTACAATAACCACATCTGGGATGCAGCCAAGAAATATTTTACTATTGAATCGGCGCCAATAAAAATTCGCCTTTATTTATTTTACTTGAGCACGGTTATTTGTTACCTTCGACGTCAAACGATAGTAAATCAACTCTGAAATAAGCAACAGATAATATTTAAATACTGTTGATCGAATTAGCGATTCTTTAATTCTTCAAAAACATCTCGTAGATGTCACTGCGTGCCAAGTGCGAGTTTCATACGATATTCGATTACGTTAACGAAAACGCGAATTTGTATGGCAAAATTGAAACTTTTCCCGTAAGTCGCCAGGAGGCGCTGCTTCAATGCCATACTAAGTTTCCTTTTCGTAAACGTAATCGAATGAATACGGAAACAAAACTCACACTAGGCACTCAGATGTCATAACGAGACATTGCACTTCTTAAATATGTCGATTCGTCTTCATCTCAATACTACGGTTTAAAAATTGTAACTCCTGGGTTTCATGAAATATTGTTATCATCTTCAACATAGACACTAGTGCCTTACAAATAAACAAAGAATAATGTCCGAATAGTTATTCCGTGTTTTGTTCCCGCCATTTAAACGCCATTTCAAATTAGAGTAAAAGAGATCTAAGGGGACCATATTATTTGTAAGGCAGCCTGTAAACAGTATAGAATGGCATGAACGATATAAACGAACGAAACGAATGAAAAGAACGAAATGAATGAAATAAACGAAAAGAACGAAATATGTGAAAAAAAAATACAGAAATGAACGAAATGGACAAAATTAGTGAAAAGAACGAAATAAAGAAATTTACGAAATAAACGAAATTAACGAAATGTACTAAATTAACGAAATTAACGAAATTAAGTAATGAATGAAATGAACGAAATGAACATGAACAAAATGTACGAAATTAACAAAATTAACGAAATTAACAAAATGCACGAAATTCACGAAATTCACGAAATTAACAAAATTTCTGAAATGACCGTAACGTACTTTGTCTTTGTCTTTGTCCGTGATGTGGTATATGCTCTCTATCTGTATAGAACATTATTCATCGTTGTCCCATGAGAAGGCTAGGGCTGAGAGGTGGGACATTCATAGGCTGATGATGATGGTGAACTTGCTATATTTTACATCCCGTCAAAATGTTTGATTAGAGAAATAGAAAATATTTATTCTTACCCACTTAATCCAGCTATTATTAACAACAATATGGACAAAAGACTTAGAACTAGTCAACTAGTTTATTTTCAAGTTGTATCTATATTATTAATAATTGGTGTGAGTGTGGGAAACATTTATTTATTTATTTATTTATTTATTATTTATTTATATAACGTGTGGTCTCCCTGGCACGAGTACGTGCCGTTTAATTTCACCAATATTGCGTTACATTCGTTAGTAGACGTCGACGCCACTTATAATCATAACAAAGTGGTTGTTTATTACAAATTGTATGTACGATATTATTTGTAATAGTAATAGAGAACAACGGCTTTATAATTAATATCAATTGTAGGTATTTTAAGTGTAGGTACTTATATTATATTTTAATATTTTTTATTTTTTTTTGTAATTACTTGACGTTCATAAGTGCAATTTATATGCCTAAATTGAATAAAGTATTTTCATTTCATTTCATTTCAAATAATTGATTATCGAAAAGCAGATTTATTTAATTAGGAATAACATTATTAGATATTTACAATTCTATAAGTACTTACTAAAGAAGTAATAAAGTAAAAGAAACATAACTTAATTTATAAATATAATTAGATAGAGAGAGGTTTTTATATTTAGATATCATATTTCCACTTAGATATTCACTTATTGTCACAAAGGAGTTTCTTTGAAACGCCTACACCATGTGGATAAATATGCTCTAAGAAGTAAATACACTTTTGAAATATAATAAAATAAAGTTATCAACATGGACAAATATACTTAAATATATAAAAAAGAAGCGAGCGTAACAGTACCTACACTAATAATATATATATATATAAAGCCGGTACCCTCTAAACATTAAGAACCATTTTCCTCTATGTAGCACAGCTTAAATCTCAAACCTACTGATCCTACAGGAATATTAATGCAAAAGTACGCCTGGTGGTCTGTTTGTTTGTTCTTCAGTCACACCTAAACAGCTGACCGGATTCAGATAAAATTTTGTACATAGGTACAACATATCCTGGAGTAACACAAGGGATACTTTTTATCCCTGAAAAACATCCTTTTCCTTCAAAAGTTTGCATTTTGTTTCAGACCAAATTGCGTGTGAGCAGACCCGCGAGTCGAAGTTTAATATAGCAACAGTTGATATGGAAGTGCTCCACGTACAAAGCCAATGCTCGCTATTATAGAGGGTGTTCCAAAATTACATTTGATTACACAGGGGCTCGCAATATGCAATCGTTGCGTTGCTCCCTCCTCGCAATTACCAAATTGAATTTGTATTAAGTGCTTTGGAATTGAAAGATATTTTTGTATCAAAAAGGTTTTATGAGAAATCGAATATTTATTAAAGAGGTGATAACTTTTCATTTTTGTATTACGGTGAAATATTAAGGAAATACTTTTTCTTTTGTCTGTTCAATCAATTTTAATAGGTCATCATGATATTCAGTAAGTCGAGTTAACGGCCATTATATTAGCTGGTGGTAGGTAATGAAGATAGAAGTGGTCTACTGATTAGACAACCGGTCTCTGACCCAGAAGTCTAGGGTTCCATTTCTAGTGGTAGGGTTTAATTTAAGCCTGCCTCCTTAACTACTACCATCTTATCTAAATAAGTCGCCATAAAATCATTGTTAGTAGCTTGTAACTGTGTTGGAATCGAACCTGGGGCCTCTAGTTCTGGGAGACTGGAACACAACAATGTACTAACATTATTTTTAAGGCTTAAATGCTCTTTTAAGGAGCTCCTTCGAGCTCGATGGCGCAGTGGTTAAAGCGCCTGAGCGATTGCGAGTCTGCTTTCGCAAAGGTCGGTGATCGGAGGGGTGACCAAAAATGTATCATCTCGAGCTCCTCCGTGCTTCGCAAGGCACGTAAAGTCGGTGGTCCCGGCTGCATTAGCAGTCGTTAATAACCACCAATCGGCACTGGGCCTGCGTGGTGGTTCTTAGTGCCTTCTCCCTATCCATCCATAGGGCAGGCTTGTGCCCCAGCAGTGGGGACATAAAAATGTGTCGATGAAGATGATGATGATGCTCTTTAAATTTAGACGTTTCGTATCGAACCGTTGCCGTGCAGTTTCATATTAAACATCAGCCGCACGAATCCGTACGACTGTTTTAACAGGAACGCAGTGCAACCGTTCGTCAACAAACGCCTAAATTGAAAGAGCCCTAAAGGTGCTCCCTCACCAGAAGCGTTCGTCTGAAATGTTACGTTACAAATCCGAGCTTTACATCAGTGAGGGACGAGGACCGAGCATTACAGCGTGCAGCCTGTAATGATACAGGTTTGATCATTATATTGGTGAGTGTGGAGAACCGAGAATCACAGTGCGCGACTTGATGGTAAAATGTGTAATATTTTGTTACATTACAGGCGAATTATCGTCAAGTCAGGGAGGCGAATTGTAATGTTATACTCAAAATCGAATCTGAAATGTTATTACAGGTGAATGCTCCTGTTGAGGGCATGACACACCTTATGACAAAAGTAGTACCATTTGAATCCATACTTAACCAGATAATATTGTGTTGTAAACAAAAGTCCAAACACTTCCAAAGTTATAGGAGCGGCTACCTGCCTACTTATTTAGCTTGCGTTTGAATAATTAACACATTTCACACGATCCGTTAATGGAAAGGATTTAATATTCCATCTGCGAGGCACAGATAGACGGCCCGCCCATCCATTGTTAATGCGAGCCTTCACTCTGGACAGAGCCTTGACAATATTAAATAATCATCGTTAAAAGTGGTATACGAGTATTCTGAAATGGACTTTTTTATGTCGAATTTAATTTTACGTAACACGTAAACAGCTGGCTAAATTGTCCTTCTGGCGTTTTTTGGAGGGTTTTCTCGGTATCCAAAGCCTGGGGCGAATTAGGGCAAATCCTTGGGGGTAAATCTTTAAAATATACTTTTTTTTTTTGAGAGAGTTTGCTGATTGCCTCAGACGGCATTTTCAGCTTCACCGGGCTTTTTTGGGGGCGGCGAGGAACGTAAAGGGTCCCTCAAGCCGTGTGAAACGAATCACCTTCGGAGGTTTTCTAGAGGGAACGGCATCGCGCACTAGTGCGCGTCCCCGTGCCCTACTAGATTCTCCGAAGGGTTCGGATCGGATCGGGGTAAAATATACTGACATAAAGAGCTTTTATAGATTTTTGTAATCAAACACGTAATGTGATACGTCGATATAAGGTCGTAGATGGAAACTCACTTTAGCCGTAATCATCGACTGGTCAAGCACTTGCTATAGCAAAGGAAACATAAGCAATAGTTATAGCGGCAGAGGAGCTCGATGGCGCAGTGGTTAACGCGCCCGGTCTGCGAGTGCTGAGGTTAAGCAACTTTCGCAAGGGCCGGTCATCGGGTGATCAAAAATGTATCATCTCGAGCTCCTCCGTACTTCGGAAGGCACGTAAAGCCGTTGGTTCTGGCTGCATTAGCAGTCGTTAACAACCACTAATCCGCACCAGGCCCGCGAGGTGGTTTATGGCCCGTTCTCCCTATCCATCCATAGGGAAGGCTCGTGCCCCAGCAGTAGGGACATAAAATGAGCTGATGATGATGATGATAGCGGCAAACTTTATCAAGGTAATAAGATATTTATAAATAATAGCAACCACCAAGCAATTTATTAAACTCCGAAGGAAATCGAACCTGAGTACTCTGTTGTTTGCGTTTTTTACAGCTTCTTCTCAGTGCACAAGATCTGCGCCACGCATTGCTTGACTTAGGTTCTTTGATTACAAAAGGTACGATATTGTGTATCTATTCTTTCATTTCTTTGTTTTAACGAACAAGGCTGGCATATAAAAAATAGAAAACGGCTTTTAAAAAACTCAAAAGATTTCAATTTGTCTGTGTTGGTGTACGTAAAACATTCAAAACCGGATTCAACTGGTTTCAGAACGTGCCAAGCGCTTTAGCGATGCGTGCCAAGCGATTCACAACCTTAATCCGTTGAGGTACGAACTGTACGCACCGGTTGTTATTAGATGGCGGGCGTTACTCTTTTTAGAAGCTTATTTACGATGTTTTCGTGTTTTCTTATAAAGTTTTTAGATAACGAGATGACTGAGAGTCGACGAACGGAGATATTTTGAGATTGAAAATATTTAAAATAGAATTGTCGGAAACTGAACTTACCAGAAGACTCTCCAGGCTCTTCGCCTTTAAATACTTTGCCAAACTCATGGCAGCCATCTTCACTAAGGAAAAAAGAGTTTAAAATGCACAAAAGATGGGCCGAAATACTACCAGAAAGAAGGCTCGATAGGCCCCACTAAGATAAGATAAGATATATAAGATATGTGGTGGTCCAGATCAAAGCCACCAGCTCTCTGGTCAGGCCTTACAAGCTGCAAAATAAGAAAGAAATAATAAAATACAATTTACGTCATTTTAAATCCAAATGGGAAACAACAAAAGCAACGGGTAAAGAGCTTTTCACAAACTTATTCCTATCATAATCTTAGCCATACCTATTTAATACTAATATTATTATAAAGAGGAAAGCTGTGCATTTTTGTATGTATGTTTGTTTGCAACGAATAAACTCAAAAGCTACTGGACCGATTTAAAAAATTCTTTTTCATTAGAATGCTTCATTAGTGCTGATAACATAGGCTATATTTAAAAAAAAAAACAAAGAAATGCGGTACGAAGTCCGCCGGGTCAGCTAGTCTTATCATAAAAGGAGAAACTGACGGACTGATCTGTCTGTACGTATTCGATTGATCGAAAAAAGAAACTTGTTATTAATAAATACAAAATCTAGAAAACAAATAAAAGGAGTTAAAAAAGGCTCATCGCGTATTCGCAATACGCGATGATGGTTACGTAATCCACATTGGGTCAACTTGGTAAGTTATTGACCTCCCCATTTGCTATTGTTTTCTAAGAGAAGCTCAACATGTGAAGTTTTTAGGCTGCTGAAGAAAAGACTCGCGACTTCGTCCGCTTGATTGAACAACCGCATCCCGTGATGGTTTAAAAAAATCTAGAACCCTATTGCAGCGTCACCTTCGGGTCCACTTGTAAATTTAAACTATCTAGGGAACCACTCAAACACATACAAAAATTTCATTAAAATCAGTCTAGCCGTTTAGGAGGAGTTTAATGACGCAACGTGCAAAAGTATTATACATCATAATCAACGAATATCCTAAAGTAATTAGTTAAAAATCGCCTACTGAATGGATTAATAAAAATCAAGATAATAACGTTATTTTAAGTTGTACGTAGGATACATAAGTTATAGTTTCATCTTTTTCTACTATTCATCGAAGGAGTGACTGTAATTACAGTATTAGAAAAGAAAAACTTATATAAAAACTTCTGATATCGATTCTGTAGCTGATTCTTAAAAAATACTATTAGGTGTTTTTTTATAACGTTACATGTTGTAGGTATAACACATACAATTTTGTAAGCCAACTTTATTAGGGCACACCACTGACCCGCTTACCACATTATTTAGGATTATTCCATTACCGATGTTGCAGGATTAGGAGATATAGGGATAGAAGATGTTTGCGCCATGCGCCATTTTGTTCGCACAGTAAATGGACCATAAGTAGCTTTTCTACATTGAAATAAAACAACTTTCACTTTGATTTTATTTTGAAGTTTCGAACCTTTTTTACAGGGTTCGTTACGTTCAAAGACGTTGTTGGAAAAGTGGTTTAATTTCAGTTTGCCCAAGATTTACTATTACTTCCTTTGTTTACAAATTATATACAAATTATTTGTAGGGGCTTAAAGAAAACTACCTACTTAGCATATATATATTTTGTTTCTAATGGTACCCGAAAATGTAAAAGCAACATTGTCTACTAATTTTTATTTAAAGATTTTGTGTTTGATTTGATTTGTATGCCAGTAAAATGCGCTTTTACCTTCCAAATAAAGGCTATGTATGTACGACCGCTAAGAAATGTATTTCTTATTTTGGAATCACATTTGAACTTCAAATTAGCATACAATGGTGTTATATAATGTGAGAAATATACTTAAGAAGTTAATGTTGAAATAAATTTTGGGTTACTCCAGTGCTTCTGAAGGTGATGTGTATGACATTAAAATGTGTCGTACACATAACCTTCTAATTTTACCACATCCTGAGATTTATGCGACTTTGCGGCGACTTTCAGACGACTTTCTGACGGTCATGAGCAGAGATCGGAATAGGCTGACTATATTTACCTAAACTTCGAAGAACAGAGACAGAAAGTGTAGACTTCCTTACGACTACATTCTTTTTCCCAGAATTCGGGAAAAATCTTAAATAAGTTAAAAATAAGCTTTATTTAAGATGGGTAAAGGCAATTTTTAACTAAACTTGCAATTACCAAATTTTTGAATTATATTTACGATCCTTAAACTAACCGTTGTATCATTGAATTAATCATTGAATACATGACGTTTTGTCAATAAGTATAGTAGGTATATTTTACTTTTTTTATGCAACATGCACAATGTAAAACTAAAAACCTATATTCTAACTTATTTTTATTATATGATAAAGTGATTATCAATCACTTTATCATATAAAAATAAGCTGTTATATGCATGTTTGTAATGCTTTTCTTCTATTTTGTATATACCTCTAAAAATATTTTTCAATCCTGTGTCTGCATTACTGAGTCTCAAATTGTGACACGAAATTCGTGTTAGAAAGTTTCAGGAGCACCGGCATAATAGTTAACTAGGGAAAGAGTAAATACGTTATTTGTGTATTTCACAAAAAGATAATGCAATAGTTTGAAGATCGCGGAAGATTTTTTGTAAATCTAGATTACCTACGTTTGAAATACATATCGAAGTCCCTTTTATGCAATTAGAAATTAGTTTTACTTAGTGTTCCAAATACAATGTAGTTTTGATACGGCATCACAGATGGCGCTGGCCGTCTGTTGACGCCTTATGAAAAGAGTGTACGGCGCCGCCCGGTCTGCGCGCACGCGAGCAGATGGCCGCCATCTTAGTGTCTCGGCTTCCTTCGTGTTAGACACACGGAAACCACGCGTTTGGAACGCGCCCTTGTTTTGTTAAATATAACTGGTGAAATCGGTCGTTTCGCGTTTGTTCACGTGCCCTTTGGGAGTGCCGCGTTAAACGTGACAAATAAGTATCAAGGAACTGTACTTTTATGCGTGCGGAATGACAATTCGCCTACTGGTAACAGTGTAACATCTTGACAAATGTTATGTATTGAAAGATTTGATGCAACAACGGTCAGTTTAAGGATAATTCTAATACATGATTTGAGTTAGATTCGTTTTAATGAAAATTCTTAAGATTTGTTAATTGCAAGTTAAGGCGAAAATAGAGACTACCCACTTTAAATAACGCTTATTTTCAACTTATTTAAGATTTTTCCCAAAAAAAAATATAGTCATAAGGAAGTCTCCATTTTCTGTCTCTGTTCTCCGAAGTTTAGGTAAATATAGTCAGCCTATTCCGATCTCTGGTCATGAGTGATAATTTGTCAAAGGTCTGCCCAGAACTGTTTTATGGATGGGCATTGATTCTATCTAATGCCTATCTTAATTAAGTTTAAATTTATTAAATAAATTATGTTTATTGTTGCAATGCCCTTTCAGGACCATGGTTGGGACTTAATATTGTTTTTTATAAAATCTTTGTACAACATAATGCAATAAATATGACTATGACTATGACTAATGTTTCAAAGCATCCCCATCTCCCGTAATTCAATTTCAAATCTTTTTCAAATATTGCGAAGATTTTAAAACTAGCAGAATCGCAGGGCTTCATCATCGTGTCTAGAGCAACTCCTTAGAGTTCTTGGGATTCCAACTAAGCGGTAATCCCACCTATGGGTGCCTTTGGTTTTAAGAGGGTCGGCCATAACATCATACTAACCCCACATACCCCGCGGAGTTGAAGCCCCGCCGCGAATTGTCCTTGACTAAAAAAGAGCTTTATCGTACGACAGAGAGAAGATGGATCATTCTGCGCACAGTGTACTATGCTAAAATGTCACTGACCCGTTTATTGGTTGTAACACTCAGTTCTTATTCCTAGTCTCGGGGATGTCGGAATGTTTTTATGTTTACGAGTCGAAGAGAGATGAACACCACGCTAGACCGTGGGCTTGGTTCATCCGGTGAGACGTATTTTAAGCGAAAGTGTCAATTAATTTATCTTTAATAATGGTCCGGTCATTTGCTGAACGCTCGTAAAATTTCGTGATTCATAAAATTTGTTTATAAAACTATATAAAAAAGTAACACTTGTAAACCAGGTTAACAAACCGTTCTTTATGTCTGTCGAAATAAACCAAGACGAAGACTCTTATGTGTTTAGTTTAGATTTTGTGTTTCATAGGGTAGTTGGGGAAGACATGAGAGAATCATCAAAGTAAACAAACTCGATACGGCTCCCACAGTTATATTCATTCCTTTAGCTATTTTGCATACGTAATAAACGGAATCGCCTAAATCCGTGATGAATTGTAATCTTACTAGCAACCGCCCGCGACTTCGTCAGCTGCGTAAACATCTAGTGATGAAATAACTAAGGACTAACCTCTAAGGTCTTTCAAGGAGAGTCTTTAAAATCGAGACTAGTCCTAATTTTAAAGACTTAAAAGCCTCGAAAATAATTATTACTAACGAGATTATTGCCATGTTTTTTGTTGTGAGTGAGTATCCGATATTTCGATAATAATAATAATAATAATTTTAATGTAAGTGACCATGATAGTTTAAAAAGTTATATTAAAAGCCTCGAGTTCTTTCATCACTATTAACATAAGTATACCGTGACCCCGAGGGAATATCGGGAATACCGGAGGAAAGATCCAGCCTTATTCCTTGACTACATCATAAAAAGAATCTGTTAAAAAAATCAGCTTCCTTGCTCCAAGGGCTGCTGGGCTGAGAGTCAGTCAGTGAGTGGGATAGGAGCTATATTTTTTTGTCCTTTTATTTGTTTTCTCATAAAAAAATATAAGACATATCTTAAGCAATACTCTACATACCGTAAAACGATTTGTCGACTAGTCAGTGACATACTATCACAAAATGAAGGGAGGACAAACGGACAAACACATTCGCATTTATGTACTAGTTACGATACAAGTATGTTACTATTTGTTTTGTCTACACATATAATATATAACGTGGTATATATGTTGGGAATGGGTCACCGCACCCCGCTCACGTGCTAACAAAGACTGAAATCGTAAATGCTAAGCTCATACTCGACCGCTGAACACGGCGGTTCCGTATCAAAGTAATCTTTGTATATAAAAATCTTGTGTATGTTATTGAACTCCTTCTAAACGGCTGGACAGATATGGACGAAATTTTCTGTGTGTGTTCAAGTGGATTCGAGAATGGTTTAGATTTACAATTGGACCCGGTAGGTGGCGCTGCTATAGGGGTCCATCATGGGATACGGGTGTTCTTAAGCGGACGAATGATTTGTTTGTTTTGTTGTCATGGAAACTGTCAACGTTTTGTTTATTTTGTTGTCATGAAAACTCCCAAAGCGGTACGTATTCCGCCGGTCAACTAGTATAATATAAATAATGAAGAGGCTGCAGCAATTTTGCGAATTACTTCTTAATTAATTTATTTTTCTTTGACGTAGTACGGACGGAACTGTGTTTGGCTTCTAGTTTGTTTATTTGTGCCCATCTGAAGTTCACCTGAAACCCTTAGTTTGTTTCTCGATGAGAAAATCTTACAAGGAAAAAAACGAAATTTATTTTTCAACCCAATCATATCATGAAGTGCGATTCCATATTCGGTTATATCATTACCATCAGGTAAGATCGCTTCCCCTTTAGTAAAAATACTTTTTTTCCATATCTAAACCTATTGCCTACCTAGCTAGTCAGCGACCAAAAAAAAATTAAAAATATTTGATTTCATTACTTAGAAAAATGTTTGATAAACATGTAATGTTTTGGAACTACCTAGTAAGTATAAAACTATACCTGTTTCGATAAGTTGTATGTACTAATCTCTAAACTTATGTATGTATGAAGATGGCACTATAGGTATAATGTTTGTACCTTGACGTAACTTTAGAGCTCAACCAACTGAACCCTAGAATGAGGCACGCGTTATCACCGTGCAAACACCAGAAATAAGACCTAGATTATGGCTATTAATGTGACACGAGAACGACGACGAGTCACCGCGGTGCCAAATAGTCTAGCTTTATCGCCACAGTCTGTCTGGATACTGACAAATACTAATGTTCACGTCACACATTAAGAAAGATATAGGGTCAAGAATATGGACGTATAATCGGTGGCTATTTTACGTTTGATTAATAGACTGTTAGTGAATTTGTTAGTATTAGCCACCTCCTTGTTATTAAGTAATTCCTTAGAAGTATACAGCATTATTTTTAGTTTACACAAAAACTTCGATCAATGATGTAGGCATTATTATATTATTATACTTGCGGCCCGCCCCGGCTTCGCACGGGTGTACTTTTTTATTATTATATAGCCTATGTTACTCAACGCTAATGTAGCATTCTAATGGTGAAAGAATTTTTTAAATCAGTCCAGTAGTTTTTGAGTTTATTCGTTCCAAACATACATACATACAAAAATACATACATACAAAAATACAAAGCTTTCCTCTTTATAATATTAGTATAGACTAGCGGCCCGCCCCGGCTTCGCACGGGTGTACTTTTTTTTTTTTTAAATATAGTCTATGTTACTTAACGCTAATGTAGCATTCTAATGGTGAAAGATTTTTTAAATCGGTCCAGTAGTTTTTGAGTTTATTCGTTACAAACATACATACATACAAAAATACAAAGCTTTCCTCTTTATAATATTAGTATAGATTAGGTACTAGATAAAGGACCTGGAACAAAAATGCATCTCGAAAGACCCTGTTTGCTCATACCTATACGTTTTTGAATAACAAAATCAGACTACTATGAACCTTAAAACTTAAAAATAAAGATTAAATTGAGGTTGCATAATATTTGTATTTAATATTTGTCATCATCGCCACAAACTTCATCGTGGCTCCATGGCCCCAAAGTCGCGTACCGTTTTTCAAGCGCTCATCGGGAATCTAATACACAATTTATTGAAGCACAAAACTTAATTTTCATTAACAACTTTTACGTATTTTGACAGATTCAAATTAAATACAAAACATGCTAGTTTGCTTAAGAAAACTTAGGAAAAAATATGTGCGTTTTTTTTTCACATAAAAGTTGATGTTTTCATGAATAAGCTAGTTCTTGTCTCTAGCTGTTACTTGTTTCTACCCATGTAGGTATCGTTTTTGTAGGTGTCACTGTTGCGATGTACGGATAAATAAATGTTTCTTATTAAGTATTATGTTTGTATTAGATCTGAAACCTAAAAAAAACTAGTTGGACTTTGTTATCGAGACTGAATATACGGTTTTCTGGTTTTGAATTACTTACTACCATTAACTTACTTACCTACTACTTACTTAAAGTAAAAACATCTTTGTAAAATATTTAGTTTAAATCTTGTATTATTAGAACAACGTTTGCAAACAGAACCCTGAAAACCATATTTTAAGGGCTGCGTTACCACAGACGCTAAACTAGGGTAAACTATCAAGTTTACTTACCAGAAACCCTTTACAGTTTCGCTACATCCATCCGTCCATCTGTATGTCACGGCCATTCTCATCGCAACTCAAAGCTAAGATTACATTTTTTTTTAAATTTTAATTAAAGTCTTTAGAGTTCCTCCCTTCGTAATAACTGGGAAGGGTGATTAATAATTTATTCGCGCACCCCCGCGTGTGAAGCATCGTTGAATGGATTTTTGAAATATTGGGGTTGTCGCAAACAGTCGTCCGTCAACGAAATATTAAGGTATTGAATTGTTTTATTTTGTTAGTTGGCGTCCCTAAATGCTCCAATCACTCCAACAGGTATTTGTAATTTAAAATATATTTAAGTCATTTTAAACTTGTATAATTTGGTAACGGCATATAATTTCGTATATGTCGTTAATTATATTAAATCTGTGGAGTACCTTGCGCCCATTCTTCTAAAGCTAAAAAAATAGACGTCCTGAATGGGTAGTAGGTAAAAACATATTTGAACGATACAAAAGCGTTTTTTTAAAGTATATTTGAATAAAAAAAACGAGCGAGCCTTACAGTAGTCGCATACCTCACACACACATTCACATACACATAAAATGTTTTCTAAATGTTTATATTAGGTACTACTGTGTTTTATTAATGTATTTTGTAGTGTTGATTGGTATTTGAAGCAGTCATTTTACGACTGTTAAAGTGGTTTAGTCTATTTGTAACCATGCTATGGAAGAGCGGTGCTGCCTACAACAAGTTATTTTAGCTCAAATGGGAGCACCAACCACATTATGCGTGTATTAGACTAAGTTACGGAAATAAACTTTTGTAATTTGGAAATAAACTTTTGTATGATTTGTAAAATTTGACATCTCACCTTGTGACAAGCAATTTTAACATTATATTCTGAAAAAAATGGGTCAGGTATTACATCAATTTATAACTATAAAATAAATGCAGTAAATACTCACTAGAAGACATTTGACATATCAAATGACCTTTGATAGTCAAATGACACAATATGTCACATATAATAATAATTTGATGTCATGTTCATAATATCGATTTTAAATTTACAAAATGGCGCACACACGCAATGGTTACGCTGTTACACATTTCACGAAATCACTCTCACAAATTGCTTATATAGAAAGCGAGCAGAAAGATGTTACACATCAAAAAATTACTTTGACTTTGCCTAAAGTAAGAGATAGATATAAATTTGTTAGCTTATGAAACACGGTATACATCACATCACCGCACCAGTTCATTGTATGTCCCATTGCCAGGGAAGGGTGGTTTATCTATGGATGGATAGGAAGAGCGCGCTATAAACCACCACGCGGGCCCAGTGCGGTACGGAGGTTGTTAACGACTGCTGATGCAGCCGGGTCCAACAGCTTTACGTGCCTTCCGAAGCACGGAGGAGAAGTAAGACATTATAAGAGTTTGACATTTGAGAGACTACTGTGCGTTTTTCACGAAATTTCTTGCCTCAAACTACAGTGTTGTGGAACCAGCTTCCGGCGGCGGTATTTCTGGACCGAGAAACGAGCCTACTTATTCCTTCCTTAAAGGCCGGCAACGCGTCTGCGATTCCTCTGGTTTTGCGGGTGTCCATGGGCGGCGGTGATTGCTCTTCATCAGGTGACCCGCCTGCTCGTTTGCCTCCTTCTTTTATAAAATAAAAAGTTAGTTTTGCAAAAAGCAACGCCTGACGACGAGGAGAATCTAAATTTAGCCATACAAAATCTTGCTTCCGTTAACGTAATCTAATGTCAAATAATACACGCAGAAGGCTCCTGTACGCTGGGATATCACCAGTCCACACATAAGTAAAGTAAACAGCCTATAACTGTCCCACTGCTGGGCAAAGGCCTCTATCATTGAAATCAAGTCATCGCTACAATTGATGGGTAATGGCTTAATCACCACGCTTGCCAAATGCGGGTTGGTGATGACAAAGCCGGGCGGGCTATGCATCGAAAAATCCGAAACACATTTTGCCCTAATTGAACCCGAGATCTTCGGGTACCGGGCAGGCGTCCAGAGATAAGCTTAGATGTATTTCAACGTTCGATACGCTTATATACTGTAAGATATCTTTGCAGCCAGACAGCAGCCGAAGTCAGAGACTGTGTAAGATTGCAGAGTTCTGAAACCGATATTGGATGAACAATTTCATGTTTATCGGCTGCGCTGATGATGTTTATTCCCAACTGGCTGACCTATTTTGGAGAGGTTTCCATCGGTTCTGAATCGTTTAACAACTAGGTCAAGTATCTACAAATATATTGCGTTTGACGTGTTCCCTATATGCCTGTAACTAGTAGCAATTTTCATTTTCCGATCAGTTGATCGAGCAAATTAATTGCGGAAAGTTGCTATTTCTTAAGCAATCCCTGGCATTGACTGTTACCTATGGCACCTATGTTTATTAATAATATAAGCGGTTCTTGTCCTTACTAAATAATAAGTATTTTATGTAAGTATATTACTTATGTTATAAATTGTTATGGCAAAATAACGTAACCTGCGAGTCACCGAGTCATAGACCTTTGTTACTCAAGTTTAAATCTTTGTGGATCAGCCTGCATTGTTTGAGATATTGTTTTTGTTTTTATAAGATTTGAAACAAAGAAACAAATTTTTATTTTGTTTTGTTATTTCAATGACATTATACAGGTGTCCAAACGTTCACGTATTTCAACAAGAAAATACGCATATTAAATAACATTAATAGCAATTATAGTAATAATATATTATTGTATAAACAATACATATTATACGATTCTACCGCTAATAGTTTTGTTGTAGATATATACTATATAATAGTATATAGTAGATACAAAGGTACAAAAGCTTGGTATGTTAAATTTTTAATATCTGTATGTTATTTGATGTTTTATACTTGAATCGCGGAAGCGACTTTTATGTTGTCACAAATAATAAAGAAATCACTCGACAACCTTTAACGACATTGTCGCGCGTCAATAGAGTGAGGAGTCAGGAAGGGCCGACGCTTGGCACCTTTTATTGGTGCGAGCTGACGGCAGCGTCGCGCGACCGCACGCGACACTTTGGAAGCCGGTCGCACACTTGACTCTTTTATGTAATTTACAACGCTGATAAAATTTCGGTAGGTATATAAAGTATTGAGAACTAATTTTAATTCTAAAAAAAACAAACTAACTCAAAATTTCTATAAATAAAAATAAATTGAAATCATTTATCTAAATCAACTATTTATTGTTTATATGAGTGAGACAAATACGGCATTTCAACGCCACAAATGTCACAAAATTTGCACAGATAAACGAAAAGCGCGCCTTTCTTCTTTCTTTTGTTATCGCCCCGGTACTAAGCATCATTTCTGGCGAAAATGTATGGCGAAGTTTATTCTGTCTATGTCTATAAATGTTTAAGCAAATTCAGTTAGAGGCAAACAAATTACGAATCTGCAGGTTCCAATTCCGCTCGTGAATAAAATTTCAACACTGAATTTTACTAAATTATATGTAATATACACATAAACATTAATAACAAAGACTTAAGCACCTTATTGAGTAAATAGCCAGCGTGTTGTAGCGAACAAAAGCCCAGTAGCACACAAAGAAAGCCGTCACTTCCAGCTCCAATGCAAGCAGTATCGACACATTAAAAAGGTTACTCAATATATCCGGGACACCGATCTGCGTGTGGCGGGCCTAAAACGACACACTGTGCGTAACACACTCGCGAGTTTATCAAACATGTCACCTGCCACGTGCAACCTCTGGGGACGACTCTAAAAGTATCGGGTAGTGATGCCCCGTCTCGCATGGAAAAAATATCGATTGAAACGGAAATGGAACAACGTTGTAAACTGTGGGTCTTCTGTTAAACATAAATACTGCCGTCTCAGTGGTGTAGTGTTTGACCACTGGTTTCAGATCTAGAGGTCTCGGGTTCAATGCCACATTGAAAGTTTATGATTATTGTACTTGCTTTGTTTTTTAATAACGTAGAGGTAAGATTCCAGTTTCCCAGTGGTCGAAATTTCCTGGGTGAAATGCGCTTCATCTTCGGCCTTATATCTACCATTTATATTACCTACCATCAGATGACATGAAGGCGAAGCGCTACTCTGTTTACTTAAGCTAGTTATTTGATGATATTGCTGTTACCATATCTTGAAACAATATGCTTTTTTATAAAGTACTAAACGACTTAAAGAAAGAGAAGAGGCAAGTAGAAAAAATCAAAAAATTTTAGTTTCATAACCAAGAAAAAATCCATATACATAGTGTTACTTTCCATATCGATTTCGATAAACCTAAATCGATGGCAGCGTTTACGAGGCGCCGGCTAGAAATACCGATGTTTATGACAAACCGACTAACCAGGAATTGTCCCTGAATGTATTTCTGCGCTGATTCACGACGCACCTCGTAAACCGCTTGTCTTACGCCAGCACCGACAGTCGTTCAATTAAGTCTTTTTATGAGCACTCAAATAAGCAATCAAAATGAAGTACACACCTATGATGTCTGTATCAATAAATGAAGACACATTTGTACACTGTTCTACTCGCCGTTAATAATAAATAAGATATCAATATGTGTAGAAAAAACTTAAGCACATTGCGCGCACGGAGGAGTTTGTGATTTGGCACAGTTTAAGTTCATATTATGATAAACGAGTGCAAAAAGGTTCCGATCCGAACCCCTCAGATAATCTAGTAGGGCACGGGGACGCGCACTAGTGCGTTATGCCGTTCCCTCCAGAAAACCTCCGAAGGTGATTCGTTTCACACGGCTTGAAGTTTCAGTTCCCTTTAAGTTTCTCGCCGCCCCCAAGAAGTCTGGTAAAGCTGATAATGCCGTCTGAGGCAATAAGCTCTCCAAAAGAACGAAAAAGATGCAATTATCTATAATACCTGGTTTTTATGTTTTTAATTGTTCATGCAATGTAATTGTTCCATCCTTAACAGGTCTTCAGTCGTAATTCTCCATTGTTTTATTTTATTATAATAAGGTCTAATTTCAACCTTTGGGCGATGTCAAGTCTAAATAATGTTGCTGAGTGTTGCTAAATTTGCTGCTGATGAGTATTTATGATATAAATACCTTTGTTCTATTAACGATATAAAATCAGGTAAAATACATTGCTTGATAAAAATTTGTCGATGAGAGATCCGGTCATAAACTAATAGGTCCTATCTGTGTTATTGGTTTTAACGACTGACGTAAGTATCTTTGCAAGAAAACAGTGATTCAAGATATATTAATTTCGTCACCCATCCAGTATTTCGGCAGTGTGAAAGTTGTTTAACTTTTAATATCGCATCCTAAACTGCCACTGAGCTATCGAGTTCCTCTCGACACAAGAGTTACAAGTTAATTCAGTCGCCTTTGTTCCTCGTAAACAAGTTGAGATGACATGACGGTTTAGATGTTTACGTGACATTCATTAACAAGAAGGATTTATGACACATTGTATTGTTTACAAATTGTTGTACTTATTTTCGTTTAAATATTTTAATTGGTCAGCGGTCCTCATTATGACAGCCGCGTTCGCAGATACGAGTCCTACTGTGGCTAATATGTATCATATTAGGTACAGTCACGAGCATTAACATCTAAACAATAGCTCTTATTACAATGCAATAAGAGTCAAAACAAGACAAACGTGTATACATGTTAATGTCGTGACTGTACAAGCTGTGTACCAACACTATTTACAATTACTGAGTTTTAACAATCTACAATTTGACTAACTTGATTTAAAAAGTTAATACTGATATACCAAGTGCTGCTACAAGTATGCTATACAGCCTCAAATATCTTAAACCATTTTATCCAAGCTTTAGCATTTTTAGATGACTAAAGTATTGCAATAAATGAAAATCATAGTGAGCTGCCATATTATTCTATACCTTCACAAAATAAAGGGAGAAGTGTTCTGCAAGCAACTTCAAATATTTACATAATAACTTTGTTTTGTTACGTTTATTCATGTTTAAAGTTGTATAGCAGCATAAATAAACATTTCCACATTATGTGAAAAGTTGAAGCGAGCTTAAATTTTGAGTTAAACATAAACAGGTATTATAGTGAAATCGTGCGAACCAGCGTGCCCCTAACTAATTAATTATACATTAATATGAATCCATCACGCTCCACGCCGCGGCTAGTGATGCACCTGATCTGATACATATCGATAGATCTTATTGGAGTGACTAATGGATACCTTAATAGAGAACCTCACGCTATTTTTCGAACTTATTTTGTTGACTCAACTGTATTGAACTTTAACAATAAATGGTTGATTTATCTATAGCTGATCGGCCGACTTCATACCGCTTTGACAGTTTCCATGATAACAAAGCAAACAAAACGTTGACAGTTTCCATGACAACAAAACAAACAAATCATTCGTCCGTTTAAGAACACCCGTATCCCATGATGGACCCCTATAGCAGCGCCACCTACCGGGTCCAATTATAAATCTAAACTATTCTCGAATCCACATGAACACACACAGAAAATTTCATACAAATCGGTCCAGCCGTTTAGAAGGAATTCAATAACATACACACGCACAGAAGATTTAATAAAGATTAAGAAGAAGTGGAGTCCAGCTAGTGGAGTAGTATTGTGTGCCACTAACCGTCCTCCTTTCATCATCATCATCACCACCAGCCTACACTAGTCCACTGCTGGACATAGCCCTCTCCAAGTGCACGCCATCGAGCACGATCTGCGGCTGCACTCATCCAGTCCTCACTTTGCTGACCCGCAAGATGCTTCATTACACCTCGTTTAAAGGATCCCATGGGGATAATACGAGTGCTATTATTAGTGAGTATTATTATTATTATATTATTATTATTCGTCCCTTCATCATCATCATCAGCTCATTTATGTCCCCACTGCTGGGGCAAGAGCCTTGCCTGTGGATGGATAGGGAGAACGGGCCACGACTGCTAATGCAGCCGGGATCAACGACTTAACGTGCCTTCTGAAGCACGGAGGAGCACGGAGAGAATAAATTTTTGGTCACCCATCCGATAACCGGCTTTTGCGAAAGTTGCTTAACCTCAGCACTCGCAGACCGGGCGCGTTAACCACTGCACCATCGAGCTCCTCTTCGTCTCTTCAGTCATCACTATTTTCGGTTAGAGCGTGTTGAGTCATGGACGAGTCTCCGCTTGTGTTACGTCTAACTAACCCACCGCCGTGCCTTGGAAAGCAGGTAAAGCCGGTGGTCCCGGCTGCATTAGCAGTCGTTAACAACCACGATGAGGAGCTCGATGGCGCAGTGGTTAACGCGCCCGGTCTGCGAGTGCTGAGGTTAAGCAACTTTCGCAAAGGCCGGTCATCGGATGGGTGACCAAAAATTTATCATCTCGAGCTCCTCCGTGCTTCGGAAGGCACGTAAAGCCGTTGGTCCCGGCTGCTTTAGCACTCGTTAATAACCGCCAATCCGCACTGGGCCCGCGTGGTGGTTTATGGCCCGCTCTCCCTATCCATCCATAGGGAAGGCTCGTGCCCCAGCAGTGGGGACATAAAATGAGCTGATGATGATGATGATGATGATGAACAACCACCGCACTGTGACGCGCGGTGGTTTACGGCCCGTTTTTTCCGTGGTGTTCCCAATCCATAGGGAAGGCTCGTGCCCCGTAGTGTACGGCCAAATGAGCTGGTGGTAGAACCCAGCAGTGGGTTGTTATGATGAAACTATTGATTTACGATAAGATTGAGGCTAAAATCATCGAGTTTACAGCAACGCTGGCCACCTCTCCGGAAACGAGCCCGCGGTCCCATAACTTCCTGTCTACAAAACTTTGTGCCGTAAAATGGAGAACTTTTATTGGGCTTTTGATTTAATTAATTAATTTAACGAGCGTCCTCAGGTGCCGTCTTTACCTTTATGGAGCAAGTTGCGCTAACGTTTTATTATACGTGTGATGATTGTGTAATATTTAATTCCGGTTTTGAAAACTGGAAAATGGTGGTGGAACTCTAGTTTATGATTTTGTACCGCAAGTATGCATATATCTTGAGAGATAAAGATTATATTTAAGATTTATGTTCATAAATTTAAACTTTTTAGTTTCTTCTGATTATTTTTTACCAGTTAGGCATTAGCTGGCGTTAAAACAACCGCACCGCACTGGGCCCTCGTGGTAGTTTATGGCCTGTTCTTTGGATAAAAAATATGGATATATTTCCCTATAGGCTTATGCCCCAACAGTAAGGTCATAAAAAAAGCTAGTGATGATGTATTAACAGCTGAAAGTGAATAAAGAAATATAATATAAATATTCTTTAGACTTTCCGTGCTGTAAAAAATCTCGTGAAAATTGTTTAACACAACGGTTGTAACTGCCGCCATTAATTATGTGGAGAAGAAAACTTTCTTCCTACGTTAGATTCCAAGTGGGGCGCCTTACGACCACTTAATGCGTGGGCGGTAGAGCCGACCTACTTCACGTTTTGGGATCAGATCAGACTATTTGCAGACATGTCATTTTATATTAGGTAACGAAAATCTTGACTGCCTTCTTTTCTGGAGCCTGTGCGAGGACAATTAAGCAACAAAAAAACATAGTATTGTGAAAACACAAATATTGAAAAAATTTCCACGAGCAGGTTTTTTTTTTTTTTAGAGATTTGTGTTTTTGTAATTTTTTCGCAACAAAATTTGCGTTAAAAATTATTTGAACATTTTATTGTAAATGTTACTACAACAAAGTTTACGTATTTGAACGACATAAATACTCTGCATATAGCGTTGTTCATATGAAAATTCGATGGTAGAATATCTTTCTCGACCTGGGCGACGACCGTTATATATCCATAACTGAGCTATTGTTAACTGTGTTGTGTAATGCTTGTTTTAAACCAACATTGATGAGTCAATACTGATTTGGTAAACATGATTCAGTTGAAAGAGCAGTAGTTGTTGTTAACGGGCTATACGAACTTGAGGGAAACTGTTTTTTTCAGGTGCTATTCATCATCATCATCATCATCAGCTCATTTTATGTCCCCACTGCTGGGGCACGAGCCTTTCCTATGGATGTATAGGGAGAACGGGCCTTATACCACCACGCGGGCCTAGTGCGGATTGGTGGTTGATAACGACTGCTAATGCAGCCGGGACCACGTGCCTTCCGAAGCACGGAGAAGCTCGCGATTATAAATTATTGGTCACCCATCCAATGACCGGCCTTTGCAAAAGTTGCTTAACCACAGCACTCGAAGACCGGGCGCATTAACCACTGCGCCAACGACCTCCTCTTCTATTATTTATTGATATTTGTATAGCATTTTAAATGCAAAGCAAAAGCAAAGTAAGTAAGTTATATATAGGTAACTTAGATATAGCTTATATACTGCCCCATGCTGGGCAAAGGCCTACAATTTATGAATATAGATAATCCGGCACATGGTTTTCAACAAAAGTCTTACAACTTTAACATATAAGTACAAACAAAGTGTTTTTTTCCATATTACTAACGTCTTATCTAGAAATTAGGTAAAAAGTTAACAGTGCATCTACATTCCTATCTCTTTTATAATCTTTGCCAAATCGATGTACAGTCTCAATAAATACTAATATTGTGTCTAATAAGAGTTCTTGTCCTAGAATTTTAATATTAGCAGTAATGCGAAGTATTTACTGGTCGCGTGGGCGACGTGCCCGATCGCAGTCACATCTGCAGCGGCCATCAATGAATTAAACAAATGGGTTACTGCGAACTGAAATACTATTTACAATTACAATTGCTGAGTTGCATTGCGTATATATGCTTAAGGGAGTGCAGCGCGGAATTTGAAAATTTACGTGTTTTTAAGTCACTGGTGCTAGGCGCTGAATAGGTCTTATACATTAAAAGGACTAGTGTAGGTTAGCTTGATCCTTTCACAAGGTCATGGTTGTCTTGGAATTTGAAACAAATACCCAGAAACTGCATAAACAATACGTAAAATAATGATATCTAAAAACTTATTTCTTCAGAAACTTTGTAAATATAGCACAAATGAAACAATGATCCGACATCAAAATGTTTGTATTGATATTCCGCAGGGCACTGTTGTCTTATTTTTTAATTAAAAAACATGAATATGAAAATATTAAGACTTTTCTTATTTTTTACCCAAACGCCTATGATTTTACGAAAGTAAACATTGCTCTAATTAAATCACCAGCCTACTCTGTACAGATATTAGTGTGCGAGCGTATTCGTAGTCGTGCGCCGTTGTCACACAACTGCCACGCGCCGCTCGCTCGCTATCATAAAGAAACTTGAAACTCGCAATTTTGCGTCCGCGCTGCACCCCCTTAAAGTGACGTTGGATTCGAATTTTGCAGATTTGGAGTTGTGTACATTTTAAAGTATTTCTAGTTCATAGGTAAGTAAGATAAAAGAAGAGAAAAGTAAAATGGAAGTGGTGTTGAATAAATAAATAGAAAAATAAACAAATATTATATTCAACTCAACAAAATAATATTTAATTACTTAAGTACCATTAAAAAAATCTATAAAACCTTTGATAGTATGTAAATTCAGACATGACTGTAAACTGGCCTCGGTACATATACATAAATCTTTAACGTTTTTTTTTATTTTAAAACGACATGAAAATATTACGAGCCGGAAAAACAAAATGTAAGGATCCCAGCAAATTACGAACAACTTTTGTTCATAAGTACCTATTCGCTTTTCTCCATGTTTACAACTTATTATCAGCAAGTAAAAATAATTTTCACAAAAAAAAACATTTGCGTAAGCTATTAAAAACAACAACAGAAAAAGGGCCAGATCTCAACGAAATAATAGGCAACTTCCTCCATTCCAGAAGTATTAAAAACAAGTAGAAAAACTCTGGAGAGTCCCTGAAGGCTCGCGTTTTGTTTGTGCCAGATTAAATCTAAGAGGCCGAGTAGCCTGTTTAGCATATTTCACTAATTAAAGATACGGAAAATACTTCGTTCCGCCGGCGCGAGGCGCTGCCCGGGCGGCGGCCGCCAGCCACGGCGAGCGAGGCCACGCGAAGATATGCGGAGCGACGTTTCGATTGTAGATTGTAGTGAAAATGTTTAGTTTGATTACAGTGCTTCTGTTTACTTAACGTCTCTCGGTAATCATCGCATTTCTAAATGCAGCCGAATAAGAATTTCCATGTTAGGCGCACATCTATATCTATACTAATATTATAAAGAGGAAACACTTGTATTTTGTATGTATGTATGTATGTATGTATGTATGTATGTATGTATGTATGTATGTATGTATGTATGTATGTATGTTTGCAACGAATAAACTCAAAAACTACTAGACAGATTTAAAAATTCTTTCATCATTAGAATGCTACATTAGCGCTGAGTAACATAGGCTATATTACTCCACGCCACTCAAGCTATAGAGTTTGATTTTTTTTCATTTTCGCGCGTGCAATTTTGTACGCATAGGCGTACAAAATTGCACGCGCGCAAATGAATGAATTTACCGCGAATTTATTTAGCGCGAATGAATTTACCCGTGTGGTGCCGGGGGTAAAGAATTGCACCACCCCATCTCTTGCCGTAGGTGTCGTAGAAGGCGACTATGGGACCATTCCAGAGGATGGGCAGCAGCGTCTCTATGTGATTATTCTCACCTTACTGCGATCGCCAACCCGCCTGCCAAGCGTGGCGATTATGGCAAATTCCCCTCAAAATTGCTCAAAATCTTTGAGGGAGGCCTTGTCCAGTAGTGGACGTCTTTTTGGCTGAGATGATGATGCAGATGATGAAAATGAAAAAAAATGCGGTACGAAATCCACCGGGTCAGCTATAATTAATAATTGAATAACATTATTCGATATTTACTAATTTATAAGTACTAACTAAAGAAAAAAAAATTAAAAGAAACAAAACTTAATTAAAACAAAATCAACCCTATAAATAAAAGATGTCCTATAGCTGTGGGCTCATGGGAACGGTCCCAAGAATGCTGGCAACATTACCTCTTTGTATAGCCAAGCATAGAAATACGTTGGCAGAGGTAACTGCCAGCCTTCTTGTCACCGGAGGCTTCAACAAGGCGAGCACAGAACTCTTTAACAAGCTGCCTAGCCTCCACCCACCATGGACTTAATGTCTCAATCACAAACGGAATAAATAAATAATTTCAACCTAGGTCTTTGCGCCGTTTGCGATTTTCAAAACTTACTGCAGCAGCTGTGAGGTGGCACGTACATGCGAGGGAGCTACGGTATCAGCACAAATTGCATTCCACACCAACGGCCTGCCAAGCTTCCAGGGCCAAATGGTCATCCCGTCAGGTCTCTTACCATCGCTGCGAGAGATACCAGCTGGCTCTAAGACAGAAGAGAGGCCGGTAAACCAACGGTGGCAAAAGCACTGCGGATGATGCTGTTTGGTGAGGAGTGACGCAGGTATGCTTCGCTTGGCCACAACGGCATGAGAGGCCGTGGTGGCCGAGCTTGTTGACAGCCTCTCCACTCACGCAGCGGTGACGGTGGACTATCCTGGCGCCTGGACGGTGACAGACCGCTAGAGTGAGAGACCCGTCCAACAAACCAACATTGGCAGATGGTAATGCCTGGAGGAAGCGTCGCGTCGGTCGGTAAGAAGCAACCTATGGTTAAGGGTTCATCATCACTATGCCGGATAGATTCACCCAAATAAAAAAACAAATGAATAGGTAAATTGTATTCCATGTTTTGAGACCACGCCGCAATTCTACTGGAGCACAATCTTAACCACGGCTGAGTGTTGACGTTTTAATGCCATTTAAGGAGCGTATCAAATTTGCATAAGTGCCTCTGGAGGATGTTTTGAAAAAGGATGTATTTTTATGTATATAGGCTCAGGGGATGAGGCGCGTGACGCTCCAGCGCGGGCTCGAGGCCAAATGTTTGATTAATTTCGACTTTGTAAGGCAGGAAATTAAATGCTTTAATATAGAAAGAACAATGAACATGCTTTGTTGGGACTCGTTGTTTCCATAATTATTATTTTAAAAATGTAGGTAGGTTTCCAACATTTTTGTGACAAAGGATTTGAATTTTTTTTTAAATTGTTCTGCTGTGTTAGAGTTTTTATGACATAATTTTAATTTCACTTAATATTAACGTTTCGACTTTGACATTACACCATATTCAATACAATGAAAGGTTTATTTTATTATTAAGACAAATAAATAATTTTACAAAAATAAATTGTTTATGCTCCATTTTAGGGCAGCACATCGATCTTAATTTCATTTACATCATATTATATGTAACCTTTAAACCTTCAAACATTTGAGAGTACACCTCGAACAAAAAAGATCAAACGCAAACATTGTGTAGTTTTTTCTTCCAAAACACAGTACGTACACGGAAACGGAAGCCCTTCGGAGCCTTCACACAATGGTCCCTATGCAAACGAAGCAGGCCCCGAGGTCGGCGTCATCACACAATTGACCAATACAGCCTTCCCTTGTTGTGAGCCAAATCATTGACGAGGTGTGGTGCAAGGGAGACATTTGGCGCCGCTACTTTAGCTACTGTCAACGCAATAAAAGTAATTGTAATGCTTGTAGTTAGGGAGCTGAAATAGCACGAATATGTAATACGTTTAACCTCTCATCTGCGGTGAGCACTGATCAGTACCCAAAACAATTAAAATTATATTTTTTGTATTCAGCAGACGACAGGTAAAGAAAGGAAAAGCTATGATTTAAAAAAATACGTTGATTCATGCTTAAAGTCATTTTGTCATTATCAAAGAGCAACTACCGAGAGTCAATTAGTTTCACATATATCGTAACCAAGTCGTATCGTAACCAACTTAGGTTTGATTCATCATCAGCTCATTTTTATGTCCCTACTGCTGGGGCACGAGCCTTCCCTATGGATGGATAGGGAGAACGGGCCATAAACCACCACGCGGCCCCAGTGCGGATTGGTGGTTATTAACGACTGCTAATGCAGCCGGGACCAACGGCTTTACGTGCCTTCCGAAGCACGGTTTGATTAGTTTGTACATAATTTTAGTTTTTATATATTTTATATATATATGTTTTTATATTTTTTTATTTTTAGTTTTTAGTTTATATTTACTATAACTTCTCTCTTTCCTTCTCCCACGTTTGCGATATTCCTAGTCTTAGAATTTCCTTAATTTGTTACTATGCGTACTTACTTCATTTAATGTGTTAAATTTTCCTATGAGGAATTGCGAAGTGACTACCGCTGCCTCTTCCAACTTGTGCCATCTGATCACAGGCCCTTCTAATCCGTCGCCTTTTACTACTAAATCAATATATCGTATCGATAGCGTCTACCTTCATACATTGCGTTGCATCTATAAACCACCACGAAAGTATATACAACACATGCAGCAATGTATAACGAATATATTCGTTCGTTGTTTGGTACTTCCATTCTCGTGGTAGTTAAGTCGTCTGACCTACGATCACGTATTGTATCAAGCTGCCCAAAACTGACTTGTCGAGATTGCTCAATACAAAGGGTTTTTTGAGTTATTTGTTAGTGGATTACATAAGCGATCTTCGAGATAAGTTACTAAATGTACTGGTATAGGAAATAACATAATTAACGGTTATGAATGGAGTGTGATTATCGAGTTTTTATATTTCTGAACGCATTAGGCTGTTATAACATATGATATCATACATGATGTAACACTAACATGACACTAACATTGCTGTTATGGTGACAGACAAATAATTATGGGGGTGGTAGCCAGCCAGTTAGACTTAGAACAAACTACCACCATGCCAACCGAGTGCAATAATTATCGCATATTAGAACTTCTATGCACGTCAAGTCGTCGGCTATTGCAGAAGATGGGGAGGCACTAACACTGACCTTTACGTATTGGGCTAGCGTGGTCTAAGGCCCAGCTGTGGGGCATTTATATGCATAAGATGATGATGATGATGATGATGTATGTTAATCATGATTGATGTAGATCAAGTGCTTCACAAAACTGGTCGTTGTGGAGATCCTTGGGGGAGGCCTTTGTCTTTTGGCTGAGATGATGATGATGATGATGAAGTGCTTCACGATGAAAGCATGCTTGCTTGCTTGACGACTTCCTTAGCCGAGTGGCTTTCACGCCAGACTTTGGGCGGCGCTAACTTTGAGATCCCGGTCGACTCCCGGTCGGGTCAATGTCGAAAAAATAACTTTTCGATATTGTGTCGTGTCTCGGTGGTTGTGGTACCGTCGTGCATTTAGATTTCCATAAAACGAGTGCTTCAGCTACTTACCTTGAGATCAGTACAATGTATGTGATGTCTAAAATATTTTTTTACTGCGGCTAATATAGTTTGATTACAAAAGAGTAAGCAATGAGGAGCTCGATGGCGCAGTGGTTAACGCGCCCGGTCTGCGATTACTGAGGTTAAGCAACTTTCGCAAAGGCCGGTCATCGGATGGGTGACCAAAAATTTTACAATCTCGAGCTTCCGTGCTTCGGAAGGCCCGTAAAGCCGTTGGTCTTGGCTGCATTAGCAGTCGTTAACAACCACCAACCCGCACTGGGCTCGCGTGGTGGTTTACAGCCCGTTCTCCCTATCCATCTGTAGGGTAGGCTCGTGCCTCAGCAGTGGGTACATAAAATGAGCTGATGATGATGATGATGATGAAGCAATGGTTTGCTTATCTTGTACAGAACAGAACAGACTATTGTAACCATACAATAGTCTGTTCTTAGATGCTGTACATGTCTTAAAGGTTTTATAACACTTCAATTATAGTACATACAAGTAGTAGTAAAATACATCCACATTGATTTGTTTTAACCTTATCTCGCTCTGGCAAGTGCATTGAATTTAATTCAAAAACATACCATAGCGATAATAAATAATAACGTCATCCATTACGAAGACGATAGGAATCTAAAATTAATTAATTTTACAAAACACATTGTATGCCGCTAAGGAGCGCTATGCTATAAATAACGGGGAACTGAAGGGCGATCGTTACCAGTCGAACCCACTGCCCATTAATAGACAGCCTTGGTACTCCATGCTTTAGCGCCTCGAAGGCTTATTACGAAAGCTGATATTGAATTTATGGTTATGACTTTATTGGTTATACTCGTAGGTACTGAATTGTTTATTTTTAGTCTATACGTCGCCGTCGCTCTTTTTAGGGTTCTGTAGCCAAATGACAAAAAACGAAACCCTTATGGATTCGTCATGTCTGTCTGTCTGCCTGTCTGTCTGTCTGTCCGTCCGTATGTCACAGTCACTTTTTTCCGAAACTATAAGAACTATACTGTTGAAACTGGGTAAGTAGATGTATTCTGTGAACCGCACTAAGAATTTTACACAAAAATAGAAAAAAAACAAAAATTTTTGGGGGTTCCACATACTTAGATCTGAAAATCAAAAAAAGTTTTTTCATCAAACCTATACATGTGGGATATATATGGATATTTTTTTCTAAACTGAATAGTTTACGCGAGAGACACTTCCAAATTGGTAAAATGTGTGTCCCCCCCTGTTACTTCTAAAATAAGAGAATGATAAAACTAAAAAAAATATATGATGGTACATTAGGTACCATGCAAACTTCCACCGTAAATTGGTTTGAACGAGATCTAGTAAGTAGTTTTTTTTTAATACGTCATAAAGTACGGAGCCTTTCGTGTGCGAGTCCGACTCGCACTTGGCCGGTTTTTTAATACTTCGGATCCTGAATTCAATTCCTTGATCGGGCAAAGTGTGTTTCGTACTTTTTTCAAAGTCAAAGTCAAAGGTATTTATTGCCAACTAAGTGTACATCATCATTATCATCATCAGCTCATTTTATGTCCCCACTGCTGGTGCACGAGCCTTCCCTATGGATGCATAGGGAGAACGGGCCATAAACCACCACGCGGGCCCAGTGCGGATTGGCGGTTGTTAACGACTGCTAATGCAGCCGGGATCAACGGCTTTCCGTGCCTTCCGAAGCACGGAGGAGATCGAGATGATAAATTTTTGGTCACCCATCCGATGACCGGCCTTTGCGAAAGTTGCTTAACCTTAGCACTCGCAGACCAGGCGCGTTAACCACTGCGCCATCGAGCTCCTTATAAGTGTACATAGAGGTCTTATAATAGACTTTTGGTTAAAATAGACCGTGTTTGTGATTACTAACCCGAATTTTATTTTATGGTAGCGATAACTTGATTACTTTGATGGCGGTCTTTGCTCAGCAGAGAGACAGTATTGTTATCTATACTAATCTACGAGTATACTAATATTATAAAGAGGAAAGCTTTGTATTTTTGTATGTATGTTTGCAACGAATAAACTCAAAAACTACTGGACCGATTTAAAAAATTCTTTCACCATTAGAATGCTACATTAGCGCTGAGTATATGTTACTGGAGGAGCTCGATGGCGCAGTGGTTAACGCGCCCGGTCTGCGAGTGCTGAGGTTAAGCAACTTTTGCAATGGCCGGTCATCGGATGGGTGACCAAAAATTTATCATCTCGAGCTCCTCCGTGTTTCGGAAAGCACGTTAAGCCGTTGGTCCCGGCTGCAGTAGCAGTCGTTAACAACCACCAATCCGCACTGGGCCCGCGTGGTGGTTCATGGCCCGTTCTCCCTATCCATCCATAGGGAAGGCTCGTGCTCCAGCAGTGGGGACATAAGTGAGCTGATGATGATGATGATGATGATGATATGTTACTCAGCGCTAATCTAGCTATATTAAAAAGAAGAAAAAAAAAGAAGAACGCCGGGTCAGCTAGTTTGCAAATAACTTGATTATTTCATTTTTGTTTTGTAAAGATTATTATTAATGTGCTATAAGAACATAATAAGAGTTCTGTTAAACTAACTAGAAAAGTAAATACGCATGTGTTAGGTATGGAATCACGTCAGTAAGTCTATCGTGGCGATTGAACCACGATTTCTCCCATTTAATCCGACCATCTAATCGATTGGCTACTGAGGCTAAGTCGAGAGTTACTATTAAGTTTACCGCCTCTGTGGTCTAGTGGCTAAGACTACCGGTCTCAGACTCAGGTCCCCGGGTTCGATTCCCAGCGGGGGGTACATGTACTCGTTTGTCCGCCTAGCTAGCTACAAACATCTTATTTATGTCGCTATAACATCAATGTTTGTAGCATTGTTGTGTTCCGGCAGCTAGAGATAGTAGATGAGGATCCCTGGTGAACAGCGCTTTCATCTTCGGCCTTATCATCACTTAACATCATCATCAGGTGTGATGAAGGCCAAAGGCTCACCTGTAAAAAAAAAGTTTGATTAGATTTCAATTAGTATTATACTTGTGTATCTACATCATCATCATCATCATCATCATCATCATCGACAGACCTGCAAACGAACTGTGTAAGCTCCTTCCCACATGCTAAATATCAGATGGGGAGATTGACAGCCCCGTCTACCCTTATGCGGGTTGATTTGTGTATCGTACAATATTAATGCTGCCCTATAGCGGCGCTGATTGGCAGGTGGCTTCCCAACCCTTGCCCTGATTTCCCTGTGCGACTGTACACAGGCAATGGACGTAACAACGATCTTCTGCGGTAATTGTTAACGTGATTCTTACCATGTTTATATAAGTTTATCTATGTGTATAATATTTTATTTTATTTTGTTAAATAATTTTCATCATTAATATTAAGGTAATTTTTTTTTTGCGTTTTATATTTTTATAATTTGATTACAATTCAATTTTGTATTGGAATGCTATTTTTCTTTTGTTTAATGAATGACTTGAACTTATAGTTTTATGCTATTGTGTAACACATTAAGATTGTATTTAGATAGTGATATAATTTAGTAATTGTTATTTGAGTGTATTGATGTAAATTTTATTTGTGTTAATAAATAAATAAATATTAAATGTTTTTTTGCTATTGAGTTTATAGGTAGGCCCTTCTTACGTGACGCTACACTAACAGAACGGAAACGGTTAGAAAAATTAAATAAAAAGCTAATTAGTAATGTGGGTTAGGACTTTGTGACACTTTGCTTCCGAATTTAGTTGAAATACCAAAACAAAACAACACAGTTTTTAGTAGAAACCAGTAGCTGGTGTAAAGAAAACCATTTGTTTATCCACATCCGTCAATCGAGTCGATTTTAAAGTCGTTTGAACGAAGTCCCAACCAACCGTATTCAGACCTACCTTATACGGTTGGTTGAAACTTTGAACGACTTAAATATCGGATGTTAGTATCAAAATGGTTTCAACTAAAGTCGCTACAATTTCGTTACGGTATTTGCTATGGGAATCGGAGGGCAGTATGGCGGGGTACGAGTGATTAGTCACTAACGCGTTACAAACCAGTTTATGATTGGTTGCGTCGTGTACGGATCGCCGGCGCCGGCACCGTCGCCATTGAAATATTAGTGCTGTCAAATTCAAACATTTTTATTCAAATAAACTTAAGAAAAGTGCTTTTGACTCGCCCAAACATTCAAAATTCAAAATCATTCATCATCCAGTTTAGCCTACAAATAGCTCTTATGAACGTCATTATGCCATCGACATCGGTTCGTGCATCTATTGTTGTATCTACTACCTGTGATGTGACAATCTAGATACTAATTAGTAATAAAATTTTTTTAGCTCGTTCGTTTTGAGGAACGTCGTATAGAAGAGACTTACTTTAGTAATCATTTAATCCTCTTAATAATTTCTACAATGTTGGTGACCATTCCTCACTAGCTCATTTTATGTCCCCACTGCTGGGCCACGACCCTCACTATGAATGGATAGGGAGAAAGATTGATAAACCACCATGCGGTACCATATTGGTATGTTATTGACTGCTAATGCCGCTGGACGGCTGGAACCAACGGCTTTACGTGCCTTCCGAAGCACGGGTGAGATCGAGACAATACATCTTTGCTCACCCATCCAAAGACCGGCCTTTGCCTTAAATCCTGTTCATCAATTACTCCAATGTTAGTGACCAAGACAGTTTAAAAAGTTATATCGATCTTCTGTTTTGTATTTCCGTAATAAGCCTCCCGCGCAGGCGTCTGGTTCACTGCAGTCAAAGTAATTGCCGATGCTCTTAAATTTGATTGCACCATTATGTTTCATGTTTGAATATATGAATAGCTACCATATATCTATATGCTCTTATTGGTGTTAACCTGTGATAGTGATTTTAAGTTAGAACTCTTTAAAAGTAAGTGATATAGAAATTTTTCTGTTTCTATAGAGCGGATGTTTTGTGTTTTTTTCTGAATCCAGTACGTTTGTAAAATTATTAACTTAATAATGACTTAGTAGCAAAGCAGTCGACCCTTGCATTCGATGGTCCTGGGTTTACTTTCCAGGTAAGCCGAAGTGTGTTAAATTCAAATTTAAATTCAAATCATTTATTGCATATCACATTACAATTTAGGTATAATAGATGGAATATTAAAGGACCTGCAAGGGCACATGCTTAATTCGGTTAACAATTGTGTATTGTGTTAAAATCTATCAATTGTGGTTTGGCTTCATTTCAATGATGGAGTCTTTATGCAGCAGTAACTTCAGTAAATACTATATAGACTATTTACTTTACTATGTTATTAATGGTGTTATGTGTACGTATGTCATTTGTCTCATACGGTAATCGAACCTGTTACCTAACGTGCTTGCTGACATCGAATGACCTCATTTTAAACTCTTTGTAACTTAAGCAGAAGGGCGTATACGCTTTCAGAACAAACTGGAAGTTAATTCGGTATACCGGTTGCCTTTTTTATCACCGTCCAAAACTTCTTAGATGACTCCCGTGATACAAACGAACACCTCTTACTATTGGACCAACTCTCTAAGTCGAAAATAAAATTCAGCTTTTCCATACATTTTGGTCGAATGAATATTGATGTTTTGTATGGAACAGCTGAATTTTATTTTCAAATTAGTTGGTCCATTAGTAAGAGTTGTTCGTTTGTATCACGGGAGTCATCTCAGAGGGTTTGGACGGCGATAAAAAGTGACCCTGTATGTCGTTTGTATCACGGGAGTCATCTCAGAAGGTTTGGACGGTGATAAAAAAGTCAACCTGTATAGTCAGTTACGGTATGTTTTTTAATTTATTGCGGCGCGCACGTCGGCCCACACATCGCCGGCGTTTAGCTTAATCGCGCATAAACATGTCCCCATCGGCACACGTGTACCATTCATTATGTCTGTTTCCGATGTAAACTTCGAATCTTCGTGAATAAAGAGATGGGTTGCACAACGTTTAGAACAACATCACCTTCGCCGCCCATAGGAAATCAACACCGATATGTGACGAATAATTATTTCAAAGTTTATCTCGTATTTAAGTGTCAGTTCGGAGCTCGATGGCGAAGTGACTTGAGTCACAAAAAAAGGAGGACCCAGAAGGTAAGCTCATACCGCGCTCGAGCATTTCACACATAGACCCTCTTAGGGACACAGAGCGGACCTCGGACAGTCCGAGTTCAGGGTGCCTCGTGTGAGTTTTGTTTACTATCCGTATTCATTCGATTACGTTAACGAAAACGAATTTGTATGGCAAAATTTTGACTCTTCTCGTATGTCGCCAGGAGGCGCTGCTGCTTCAATGCCATACTAATTTTTGTTTTCGTAAGCGTAATCGAATGTTAATAAAACTTACACTAGGCACCCACCTAGGGATCCGCAAAAAGTATCGATACCTGAGTATACTCGATAATTTGGACTAGATACCAAGTTATTTGGTAGTCGATACTTTTTATTACGATACTGAGTAAGAATCGATATTTTTCACCACACTCGGTACTTTTTTCGTCGTATCCAACACATCCCTATTACAGTTCTATCTTGACTATTATTAAGTCTTATGACTCCACTAAAACAAAACTGAGGACTATGTTTGGCTCAAGGGTTAATAAATTACTATTTTTGTTTGATTGCACGGGTGATGACTTTGGATTGAGGTATTACTTTTTTTTAATAAACAGCTTTTAAGTACTATTTTACGTCTTTTTATTTACACTGAATGCCAAACAAAAAGTACTCGATACCCGAGTAACTCGATTCTTATGATGCGAGTACAATACCGGTATCGATTACTTTTGTTGCGATACTACTCATGAGTAAAGTATCGATACTTTTGCCAGCTTTTGCGCGATTCTGTGCCCGAGAGAGATTGTCTGCTGCTGTCTGTCTTGCTCAAGCGCGTTTGTATGAAGCTTACCTACTGGCATCTCCTTATTTGTGCTTGAGCGTTTTAATTGAGTAACTTTCGTAATAGCGGGTTACCGTACTTTGGGAGGCGGGTTTAGCCGTTATTCCCGGTTGTTGCCGCCAGTCGCTGAAACCCACCTTGGCACATTACCCAACATACTAACTTAATGCGGGTAAGTTAGTATGTTGGGTAATGTGCCAATCTCCTCGGGTCGTTAGGCCGTTCGTACTACGAGCTGGTCGTACCACGGTATGAACGGCATAATGCCAATATATACAACGTGTAAGAAAGGTGTGGGCAAAATTAAAAGATCTAAAGTGTATTCGATGTAGATCTTGTATGCAGAGTTACTAAGACATAATTATTAACTTTAACTTGTATGCAACTTTTAATTCAAACAGTTTGATTGTGACGACACATCAAAATAAACAAGTCACAGCCCTAGTGATTTAGTAACATCTATGTACTTACACTTCTGATCACTGCTGCTTGCTTATTCCCGCATGACGCGTATGACTTCAGTAATATAAATATTTAATTTAAAATTGCATGACAAACTAAAGTTAATAGTTATGTCTCAGTAACTCTGCATACAAGATCTAGATAGGATACATTTTGGATCTTTTAATTTTGACCACACCTTTCTGTTACACATTGTATTAAGCAGTTCATACTTTAGTACGAACGGCCTAGCGACCCATATCCTCGTACGCTTTCACTTATGAGAGGAGGGTTGACTCCTTCAGTGCGACTCTTTGCTGATGACGAAGACAAGCTTTACCACCATACCAACTTGAGGCACAGGGTTACTACGGCTTGAGGTTTTGATTACATCTAACACTTATCTCCACCAGGAGTAAGAGTCCCCTAAGCCGCCTTGCACGACTTACGGGCGCCCATACTAACCCAGGCAGGGCCAGGCCCCTTTGGAACCTTGTGGGGTGGTACGCGGTGCCTGCTATTCGTGGCCCTGAGTTGCCTCCGCTATTGGATGGTGTTGGGTATTTAGTAGGATACAAAGTTGGTGGGAGCCTCCACAAAACTCGCAGGTTGCCCCATACCTGCGCATACGCAGTAAAATGCATCTATCTCGCAGTAAAAAAGTTAGCGTCGTTTTGTGCGTAACTCAGTCGAACGAAACGTGAAACAGTAAGTAGTATTTAATTATGTTATGTTACCGCGCGTTCACACCCTATTAATATAATAAATTGCCTAAGATTAAATATAAAATCACATGTATAATCACTAATAGTTATTCATAAAGTTAAGCCTCCATCCAAAGATTATAAAGCCGTGATTTTTTTAAATGAATACCTTTTTGGTATGTATGGTACATAAATTTGGGAGAGCCGACAGCGTGTTTCGTAATACTCCATAAACGACGTTAGGGCAATAAAACCGAATGATATCTGTAGACGCAATTAAGTATACAAGACGGCCATGAGTTTCCGTCACATGGATGACCTTTCGCGTGTCTGCTAGTTTGTAGAACTATTATAATCTGTTATCTCGAATGACATTTTAAACTTTCCAATTCCATTATAAAAACTTTTAATTAAATAAATATTTCTTGACAATTTTAAATAGTTTTCTTCTATTCGCAATGCTAGTTTTACGAAGGCACTCTACCACTTCCTTCTAGTGTTAATATTGTTATAGCGATTAAAATCTATACTAATATTATAAAGCTGAAGAGTTTGTTTGTTTGTTTGTTTGTTTGTTTGTTTGAACGCGCTAATCTCAGGAACTACTGGTTCGAATTGAAAAATTCTTTTTGTGTTGAATAATACATTTATTGAGGAAGGCTATAGGCTATATTACATCACGCTATGACTAATAGGAGTGGAACAGTCGCTAATTAACGCGGGTGAAACCGCAGGGCACAGCTAGTTTATTAAATACTATTTTGATAATCGAAAATAGCTATGTTCATTTTAGCCGATCCTTCGTCTATTTTCAACAATTAATCTCAAAGCGTACTTACCACAAAAAAAAACTAGCACGTGAAAGATTCAAACCGGCCACCATCTTCATTTTTCGAGTGTAATCTTTAAGGGATACAATTGGAAAATAAAGGTTCCTCAAGCCGTAGAGATCGGATATTAGTTTTTTTTGGAGTTTTCTGATTTCCTCAGACGGCATTTTCAGCTTCACCGGGCTTTTTTGAGGGCGGCGAGAAACTTAAAGGGTTCCTTAAGGCGTGTGATATGAATCACCTTCGGAGGTTTTCTAGAAGGAACGGCATCCCGCACTAGAGCATGTCCCCGTGTCCTACTAGATTCTCCGAGAGGATCGGATCGGGGAGGAACATCTGAGGACATTTAGAAGGGATGGCGTCATGCATGCTTGTCCCCGTCCATTACTAGATTCTCCGAGGCGTTCCGATCGGAATTGAAAGCTGAACAACCCGAGGGTGCAGGTTGAACGAGTCATGAGGGTGGGGAACAGGCCTGTGACAGATACCCTTAGTATTCCAAGCTTCTATTGGCTGTTATGGCTGTTTTCCATCAGTTTCGTGGGTAGTAAGAAGGGGTAGCAAGTCCACATCCCAAACTGGTCTGGGACATGAACAGACAGTATTAGCTGCCTAACTTCCCGTGCATGTCGTAACAGCTGACTGTGGGACAAGGGTTCCAAGATATTCGCTGATCAGGCAATCAGCTAGTTATCGCTGATATTATCTATTCCACTTCAAAACCCTACGTTGATGATGCTAAATGAGGTGTTGAATTTACTAACAGCAAGTTTACTCAAAATTGGTGACTAGTTGTCCTTTTTTTTTGTTTTGTTCCCCTTTAAGGGAGATGGACATGATATTAAGTACGTATGAATGTAGATACACTTTTGGACCGAGGACCCTAACCACCTCTGTGGTCTAGTAGTTAATACCACCAATCTCAGAGCCAGAGGTCCCAGTTTTGATTCCCAGCGGGGGTACATGTTTGTGTAATCGGTTTAGTTGATGGTGTTTGTCTTCCTAGCTAGGCTACCACCATCTTGTCTAAATATGTCGCCATAACATAACAACGTTCGTAGCATTTTTGTGGTCCTGCAAAAAGTTTGAAATAAGATAGTCAGTCCATAGTTGAGGATTCCAGGTGAAGTGCGCTTCAATCTTCGGCCTTATCATCACTTAACATCAGGTGAGATGAAGGTCAACTGCTTTCCCGTAAGAAATAATTAAAAAAGACCAATGTTGTCAGTGTTGCTTGGGCCGTGAGCCGGGCGCGGTGCTGGCTGGAGCATCGCTGCCTCGTTTGCTCTGCGTTACCACAGAATAAGGAGGCTTACAGAAGGTAAGCTTAATATTGGGTCCTTACCTATGAAATTGACGATTTTTTTCTCACTCATTAATAGGTGTAAGTACTTCTTCTGAAACTCAATATCGGTTGCTAATATTATTGTACACATTTAATTATGACTATGTTACTAGGCTTCAGTAATTACAACGATTTACAATTTTGAGTTTTATGACCCAATTTTTTTTTTAATTGACTATTTTTTTTGTTAACATAATTGACCTTTTCTTTTATTGTAGCTGTGAAGAGACTTGTTTCTTTTTTCTTTTTAGGTCTGCTATATTCACTTAGTGAAAAAAACACACTGCCCTACAATTTTTATAGTGTTAACATAAATAGATGCTAAGAAAATTGAAAAAAACGTTAGTATGAAAAATATAATTTTATAAAAAATCTTTATACAAAACTACAATTTCATAGGTAAGGACCTAATACATACCGCGCTTGAGCAACGCATTCATAGGGTTCTCACGGCCACGGAACTCGGAACAGCCCGAAGCAGTCCGAGCGCGGCCGTTGCGGAGAGGTTGTCTATATATGCGTTGCTCTAGCGCGATTGTGAGAAGCTTACCTTCTGCGGGTCTCCTTGTTTTGCTGCGTTACTCGGTTTGTTTGCTGAGCCGAGGTCGGCACTGTACACTCGCTGATTAGAGTAACGACGCAGCAGAAGGGATACATTATAACAATATTAAAGTAATGATTATTGTGTGTAGTAAAGGTTAGAACCACGATAGCTCAATTGGAAGAGCACCTGACCCGGAATGTCAGAAGGGTGCAGGTTCAAATCCTGCTCGTGGAAATTTTTTCAACATTTGTGTTTTTGTAATTTGTTCGCAACAAAATTTGCGTTAAAAATGATTTTGAACATTTTATAAAATAGCTTGCTTATTTCTTAACTAATCTTTAATATTTGTAAAAATATTATGATCGGATGTTAATGACGGTAGTTGTTGACATTGAATGGGCGCCTTTGGCTTACAAAGTAAAAAGTGTTGAATAATTTCGGCGGGCTGGTTAGAACCACGATAGCTCAATTGGAAGAGCACCTGACCCGGAATGTCAGAAGGGTGCAGGTTCAAATCCTGCTCGTGGAAATTTTTTCAACATTTGTGTTTTTGTAGTAAAGTGTTGAAAAAAAATGTTGGATTTTGATGGCGTAGTTGTCGACATTGAATAGGGCTCCTTTAGCTTATAAAGTAAAGAATAGATAGTGTTGATTAATTTAGGCGAGTTGGATTTAGCCACGATAGCATAGTTGACAGTGCACCTGACCCGGCATATCATGGGGGTGGGTTCGAAACCCGCTCGTGGATTTTTTCAACACTTTGTCTTTTTTTAAATTTTATAGTTATTATTAATGGAATTATTTTCGAGAGAACTCGTTTACCCCAACGGCTGTCGGTTCTGCGGCTAATATGACCGGCCCACTGCCACTTCAGCTTGCTGATCCGATGGGCTATGTCGATTACTTTCGTTCTCTGTCGGATCACCTCATTCCGAAGTCGATCCTTTAGAGAAACTCCGAGCATAGCCCTTTCCATAGCTCGCTGAGCGACTTTAAATTTGTGAACCAGCCCTACCGTGAGTGTCCACGTTTCGGCTCCGTATGTCATGACGGTATACATGACAGTAATTTACAATAAAAATTTTGTTAATTAGTAAATCAAATAAAAAGTCACCGGCACGATATACATACCTAGCTTTTATATTTAAGCCACAATATCGTTTTTCATGTTAAAAATTCATTTTATTTTTCAAGGTGATTTTTAAGTGTACTTATTAGCCACAATATAATAATCTTTATAAAAATAAATAGTTTCATCACCCGAGGAATGTCATGGCGATAAAATTTGCCCTTGGCAGCGTCTAATTTGGACGCTTAGTTTTGGAAATATAGCGAAATCTAAAATAAGTAATAGATAAATACGTGCAATTTTTATTATTTCCCTCTTTGAACATCTTACTTAAAGATAAGATAAGATCACTTTTTGCTATTACATTGATGTTTTGAATACATATTTTAGCCTTACAAACTTAAAACAAGCCAACCTAAAATCGAAACCGAGACCTTAAAGTCTGGTTGTCTAACCAGTAGACCGCAGAGGCGATTGCTGTTCTAACTTGGAGAAAGAAAAATCCATTCTCCAGCACTAATGGCAGTGATGCTAAAATCGAACTGGACAATAGATTGGCTCGCAAAGTAGTTAGATTTTCGGAAGCATAGTTCCGTTGGTGATCACTGACCCGCATTTCGGAAGCTTTGTGATTAAGCCAATACCTATCAGTTGTAGCGATATGCCTTGATTTTAATGATGAAGGACTTTGCCAAGCAGTGGGATAGCATATACTTAGTGCTAATTATTAATATGTGTAGCTAATGGCACATAACTATAAAAAAAGCTTTGCGACACAATTTTATCGTAGCGATCATTCTAACATCATCAGCAACATCATCAGCTGATCAGTGCATATTCTTAATGTGATCTTTTTTTCTATTTTTAAATTTATTAATAACGTAACGGTAACGAATTGAGAAAAGGGTGCATTAACAGCTATTTTGGCTTAACCCGAATGCTATCATAGTTTTTCTACAAAAACAAGAAACAATAAACATTGATATAGAGAAGCTTTGTAACATGAATTATTTAAGTAAAACAAAATACTAAAATATGTGAAAAATGTAAGTAGGACCAAGCGCAAACATGGAGCGCTAACATTTCGTCTGGTGCAGGCACTGTCAGGACACGGATGTTTTTTGAAGTACCTGCAATAGATCGCTTAGAGATATATACCGGAAAATACTGCCACAGTTACTGCTCAACATTGCCTGCAAGAGTGCACGACTTGGGAACAGCAACGCCGGCCGCACCCTAACGACGGTGATTGACTCCGATCTCTCGCTAGCCAGGGTGGTAAAGAAAAGTCATAACTGGGCATCTCTATGTGATGGGTAATTTTGGGAAGAGTTAAGATTATTGGATGTGATCCATCCTTAGTTTTGGGTAGTCTCCCCCCCCTCCCCCTCCTCACGAACCATCTTTAAGGAGCACAAAACCGCCGTGTTTTGTTATGCGGAATGCATGCATAAGAAACAGTCTCTATCATGATTCTATTTTTTTATTTGGGAAACGTAGTTAATATTTATTTTGTACGTAATAATACGAAATCCATGTGAACAAAATCGCGGGCAAACTGCTAGTATTATAATATGCCAATAATTTAAAACTTGGTGAATTATTAAGAAAGTTCATGAATAATTATAATACAATTATACAACATATTGATAAGCTTTCTTTTACAATGATGATATTGTAATTATTAGTCAATTACAGAACTTCAATAAGACTATTAAATTTATTTAGGTAGTATATTATCATTTTACAATAAATACAGGTGTAGGTAAAATATAGCAATCACATACTTCGTTGTCCCTTCTACCTACCGGTTATTCAAAATTTTAATCTTTGTTTGACCGACTTAATCCGTAACCGAATATACATAAGAGCATGTATTTGAACGGCACATATTATTATGTATTTGAACGAAGCTGTGCAAACGGCATCGACCTCGTCATAATTCGAGTAATTACCGCCGCCAATATTGGCCCGGCCTCGCCGGCCCTAGCTCAAGGATTGTCAATAAAGTAACCTTTTGCTGTTTAAAATTGGTCAACTTCGTCACTTAAGCCCTTTTTTGACACTGCGCCTTGATCATCACGATGGCGCAGCGGCTAAAGCGTTCTTGTTTCAATTCCCAGCCCAATGCTCAAAATGCGACTACTCATTCACATGATACACTTCGCATAGACCCAAGATATCGTACTCGTAGAACAAGGGTACGACGAGCCGGTTCACACGTGCTCTATACCAGGTAGCAGGTACAGACATGTACCTGGGCGCTTCTCCCCATCTACGACCCGATCAACTCGAGTCGGGTTCCTAGCCTTTAGAGGCGTCCTCAGCTTGTTCTGACCCTGATCCGAACCCTTCGATGAGTCTAGTAGGGAAAAAGGACACTCCTGCATGATGCCATTCCCTCTAGAAACCTTCTGATGATGTTTCGATCACACGGCTTGAACCCTTTAAGTTTCTGGCCACCTCCAAAAAAGTCTGGTGACGTTGAAAAGGCCGCATGAAGCCATCAGCAAACACTCTGCAAAAAAATCGATTCGGTTTAGATTTTTCTAAAGCATGGATGGTTTGGATTGGTGAGCAAAATTATATTTCTCGAGAACTCGGATTCTGGAAATAATCCTACCATAGGGCAAAATAAAAAAGGGCAATTCCTACTGTGCTAACATAATCCCTATCTACGGGTCCGGCTGTCTTTTCAAGGGTACCACGGGAGTTCCGGATCCTGAGCCCCCTGCCGATTATCCTTCGCGGGCGTCTCCGGCAGGTCCCGGACATGGGTTGGACTCGTGGTGGCTATGTGGTTAGCTGTAGAAGTGGGAATGTTCGTTTGCCTGGTTGAGGTCTGGCCAGGTTTCCATTTCGTGCACAGCGAGCGGGTCCGTGTAGCGGTCTTGGTGGGGCCCTGAAGCGAAAGGATCTGCGGGGCACGTGAGTTGTCCTTAGTTGGTTGTTCTGCTAAGTGGTTTTCATTGAGTAGGCTTCCAACATCTCCGGCACTAGTCTAGAGAATTAGTAGAGGCGACCGCTAGACGCAATGTCGCCGGTTGAATCAGCCGCGTAGGATTTTGGAACTGATGAGGTGCCTGGATGGGTACTGAGAAGTGAGTGGGCTTACAACTCCCCCACCAAAGACAACATTTGGTAGTCGACTTTAGAGTGAACACCCGAACAGTGGAAACTGCGAGTTGTACCTACTCTTAGTGCAACGAGAAGTGAGCGAGATTACATCTCCGGTAACCTATCTGGATATCAAGTAGTGGACTATATACGTGTCCACGGGGCAACTCGCTCGAGACTCTAGTCTTAAAAGTACCGGATGAAGAATGTGCTTCGGCGCGTTCTGATCTGGCGTTATAACCTGACGCAGATGGTCCCTTGTGCTTGCGCAAGGATGTCTGACACTTACTTTATGACCTAACGGTTGGTGGGGGATGTCAGTATAAACTTTAAAGTCGTGTGTAGCGGGGATGTGCTAATATAATATCCCGAGTACAATAAGCATCCTAGTGAACCTGGGATCACCAGCTCCAGACCCATTTGGTCCAATTGGTCAATATGCTATATCCAATAGATAGTCATGAGCTGAAAATAATGACGTTTTACAGTTAATTGGTCAGGGTATGATTTAGTTTACGATTAAGCTATTTAATCCAGAATTTCTTACAAATAATTTAATGTTATCACGCTGCAGAATAATGCGTTCTATGCGCAACAGCTTGTCCCTGGGAGCTTGCATATATAAAGTTTTTAAAGAAAGATAAATTCTTGATAAAACATTTATCATGACATGATTGCTTCTTGCAAAATTATAAAAACCATAAATCCGTTCAAAAACTTTTCAATTTCAAATACTTTGCATTCTGTCGGGCTGTTAACACACATATAGGTTCAGTTAATATTGAAATATTATATATAATTGCGTTTCTGGCACGCGGTCAAACAAGCTGGCCCGCACATATGCGCCGCGTGTCGGCAGATGAGAACCGACGCGGAAGTACGGTAGCGCGATACCGCGGTTATGTTGGACCAGATCGAAATGTCACTGTTAACAGATTTGACGAGATTTGTAGCTGGTTCGCTGTTTTTTAATGTTTTACATGTTTTTACAAGTAATATGGTGCACAGATTATGAAAAGTTTTTCCATTCAAGAAATTGGCAACAATTCCAAAGGAACATTGGTCAAAAAACATACGTAAATTAATTTGGACCTTCAAAATAATAATACTATTGTAATATTACTACTTTTGGACTTTAAGATTATTGACGTATGTATTTCAAACATTATTCGCACGTATTTTGCCGGGTACGTATTTGAATGTCTAAAATGAAAAACCTAACATAAAATAACCTACGTTTAAAATCACTAAAATCGAAGTATCTAATAGTTGTTTGACATATATTTAAAATACCAAAATCTTAAAATGTCAAATGGATATATGACTGAAGTTCATAATGATAAAACTTGAAATACCTATGTACAAAATCCCTAAAATTGATTTACCTCACAATTAATTGACCAAAATGACAAATACCGACGTAAAGTTTAAAATCTAAATAAAAACGGCTTGTGTTTAAACGCCTACTAAAAATGTATCAATTTTACTACCAATAAAATTCGAAACGCTTAGGTACCAAAACGGATAAATGATAACCAAATTGTGTTTCCTAAAATATTATAAAAAGGATACAATTTATATTTTTATTAAATGCCTTAACCGTACGTACCCATTTTACCGTCACTGTGTGGTCTAAGACTACCGGCCTCAGACCCAGAAGTCCCGGGTTCGATTCCCAGCGGGAGGTACATGTTAGTGTACTCGGTTTAATTGGTGGTAAGGCTTGTTAGTCCACTTTTCTAGCTACAAGAGTGGAATAGAATAGAATGTTTATTAGAATATATACCACCATCTTATCTAAATATGTCGCCATAACATCAATGTTTGTAGCGTTGTTGTGTTCCGGCAGCTAGAGACAAGATAGCCAATAAGCCAGTGTCTCAGTAGTTGAGGATTCTGGTTGAAGTGCGCTTCCACCATTGGCCTTATCATCGGTGAGATTAAGGCCAAGTGTCATGGATATTTTGGAAGTCCAAAAAAAGAATAAAGCAAATACAATATGGAATATCTACAATAAATATCAAATAAAAAATAAAATATATTCAAAAGCGAACAAAAAATCTCATAGCAATCGTTAACTAGCGAACTATTACTGTTAACTAGCTTTCAAATCTAAGAACCACTACAAGCACTTCATTTGCATACAATCCAATTACTCGTGCCGATCCCATTCCAGCTCACGTCAGAGATAGCTGCTGATCACCACTCAAATCTTCAGGGCGCGCGTAAAACGGCCGATTTCCACCAGCCAGGTCACTTTTACTACCCACAAATGTCACTTGATTGATAATATACCACTCACCAACTTCACCATGCTTTTGAAATCTAAGAATTGAAAAACTTAATCCTTAATAACTTGCAATAGAATTCAAAATGGTTTTACAGTAGGGTGGACGGGTGAAATGGTAAAATGGCCAGTTAAAGTGAAACCTCACTAGGAAAATGAGACAAATGAGGAATAAAAAGAAAATAAAAAAAAGGCTATAAAACGTCGCGGCGCGGGTGCGAGGCGGGGCGGATGCGGGGGGGGGGGAGGGGCTGCGGCACGCACGGCTTCATGAATCGGTATAGTTGGAGACTAAACCGCTGAAGTCACAAAGAAATTTTGTGCTAATTTGTTTTATTTCATACCAACAGCCTCCCTCCTAAACAATGGGGGGGATAAAGCTATAATCCACAACGCTGGCCTAATGTGGCTTGGTGGTTGTAAAGATTCCCTCTAAAAAACCCTTTCACGATGTTTCGATCACAGGCTTGAGGAACCCTTTCAGCTTCTCGCCGCCCTCAAAAAAAACTAGCGACGTAAAGCCATCAGCATATTCTTTTTTTAAAAAAAACACAAGAGCTTTTTATTGGACGTGGATGAGTCAGTCAGTAAATGTGTCAGAACATTTCTTTGTATTATATTATATAGTTAAAACTGCTACTACTGAGAATCGCAAAAATAATATTAATTAGCTTTAATTATTATTGAATGTAATGTGGTCTGTATCGCGGAGTCAGAGGTGCGCCCGCGCCTGCCATCGCTGGTATCGAGCTGACCTTTGCCCGGCGGCCTGTAAATACTCAACTGTGCCATTTACATAGCATTATGACTATAGATAGGCTGGGACAAGTCTCAGAATAATTTTTCTATTAGTCGTTTGTGAAAAATTATAAAATGAAAAAGGTTAAATGCCTTAAATAGACTCATCTTGTACTTATTCTTGACGAGTCATCAACCCTAAGATTAAAAGGAAAGGCTCGTGCTGTAGCAGTGGGGACTAAAAAAAGGTGGTGATGTTGATATTTTTTGAAACACCAGTGATGGGTTCACCAATGCTCGGAGTTTCTCTGAAGGATCGACTTCGGAATGAGGTGATCCGACAGAGATCTGCAAGCTGAAGTGGCAGGGGGCCGGTCATATTAGTCGCAGAACCGACAACCGTTGGGGTAAACGTGTTCTCGAGTGAATACCGCGTATCGGCAAACGTAGTGTAGGACGCCGTCAGACTAGGTGGAGCGACGATCTTCGCAAGGTGGCTGACAAGAGCTGGATGAGAAAAGCCACGGATCGTGCTCGGTGTCGTGCACTTGGAGAGGCCTATGTACGGCAGTGGACTATTATAGGCTGATGATGATGATGATGATGATGATGAGTAATGGGTTGCTAGCTGATCGCCTGATGTGTGAGCATCTTAAACCCCTTGTCCCTTAGTCGGCTCTTACGACATCCACGGGAAGAAAAGCAGCTGATATTTTATTTTTACGTTTCAAACCAGCATGGGATATGATTAACGACCGCGCTAAATATATCTTAAAGTATCAGCTAGCTATGGAGCCGCCGACACCCTGAAATAACTGTTCCAATGTTTATAAGCACCGTATTAAAGCTAAAAAACATCACAAAAAAACTATAAGCGATATCGAATAATGAGCCTAAATTGTGAATAACGATACTCGATCGGCAATTCCGCGCCGCCATCGAGCGACTTTGTATTGTGCAGCCATAAAAGGGTGTTCTATCGTTATTTTATAGCCGTTATTGGTTATGCCATCGTTATTACTGCCTCTAGGATCTTTTTAATGATCCCGTTACGGAAAGGGAACTCTGTAGGTACCTCCCTATTATGGAAGAAAAAAAACTTTTCGCCCCGAATAATCGGGAGTGCCATTATGACTTTTTATTGTCTTCCTTTTCGAATAATAAAGAAATGTCAAACTTTTATGAAGCTCGTCTTTTGTTTTTGAACGAAATTTTTTCAGAAACGAAACACGCAAAGATAACATTGTGTGTTTGGAAATTTTTCGAGTGTTTTTTTTGTGAAATTGAAATTTTTCAACCTTAATTACTTTTCTTCGTGAAGAAGGTGAACTTATTTTTATTAATTAATGCTGAGTCTAGATAGATGTTTAATTTAAAATGCATTTAAATGCAAAATCCTTACTAAAACAATGTTATTTACTTATTCATTTACGTAGGGCTGATTCAAAGCTTTGTTACTAGTATAAAACTATAATAATTTATGAAAGAAATAGCCATTGCCTCAGTAATTGAGGATTCTTCCACATTCGGCCTTATCACCACTCAACATCAGGTGAGATGAAGGGCAAGTGCTTACGTTACCGTTATAGTAAGGACAATGATAAGAATGTCCATTGCAATTTGTAATGGTTTTACGTCGCAGTCACTGCTGTTATGGTTCTGCTATAAGTACCTTTGTTGTCATGTTTGGAGACACCTGTGTTACCATTTAATAATGTATATACTGGGTAGCTGGTACAGATTGGTATTTGACCACATAATCACAGTGACGTCTACATTGTTACTACATTGTAGACATGGGTAGGTATCTCAGCAAAATTCCTCTGACGCAGCTCACTAAGTACGCCCGCCGGCTCATGGAGTTAACTTAAAATTGCGCCATGGTACTAGGTACTCGCATCTAGACCCTGCTTTTGCACAACATCAGGTAAAGAGGAGTCGATTACCAACGTGAAAAAAAAATGTTGTTGGTGCCTCATCCTATCATCTCATCATCTCAGCCAAAAGACGTCCACTGCTGGACAAAGGCCTCCCCCAAGGATACATAAGGATACATGAGGAGATTTGCCATAATCGCCACGCTTGGCAGGCGGGTTGGCGATCGCAGTAAGTTGATTGAGAGTTAACCTCAGAGAGATGCTGCTGCCCATCCTCTGGAATAGTCCCTTGGTCGGCTTTTACGACAACCACGGGAAGAGATGGGGTGGTGCAATTCTTTATCCCCGGCACCACACAGTTGGTGCCTACTCGCAATGAAATAACCACGTTGTTGACTTCTTGGCGGGAAAGTGGCGAGTCATGTCTATAATATATAATAATATTTCAATTAGTTAAGTTACTAAAATATCATCATCATCATCATTATCATCATCAGCTCATTTTATGTCCCCACTATGGATAGATAGGGAGAACGGGCCGTAAACCAGCACGCGGGCCCAGAGTAGTAATTGCTAAGGACTACTAATGCAGGCGGGACCAACGGCTTTACGTGCCTTCCGAAGCACGGGGGAGCTCGAGATGATAAAGTTTTGGTCACCCATCCGATGACCGGCCTTTGCGAAAGTTGCTTAACCTCAGCACTCGCAGACCGGGCGCGTTAACCACTGCGCCATCGAGCTCCTACTACTACTAAAATATACTGTACATAAATTATGTTTCATATAAATATAGCGTATCTAACTGAGGAAGACCTCGCCCGTTAATGCATTTAAAAGCCAGAACCTTAACCTTGATTCGACCAATCAAAACCATTAACAAGGCAAACACATAAATCTAAAGAAACAATTGTATTTTATAGAGGTCGTTATATTGTTTTATATTCGAGAACATCGTAAAGAGGTTGAATAAAGAAAAGATTATCATCACCAACTCATTTTGATATCCCTACTCCTGGGGCACGAGCCTTCCCTATGGATAGATAGGGAGAACGGACCATAAACCATCACACGGGCCCAGTACGAATTAGTGGTTGTTAATTAACGACTGCTTATGCAGCCGGGGCTTTACGTGCCTTCCGAAGCACGAGAAGCTTCAGATAATTAATTTTTGGTCACCTATTCAATGACCGGCGTTTGCGATAGTTACTTAACTTTAGCAATCGAGCTCTTCAAATAAAAGACGGTGTGATGATGGCAGCACTTAATGTTTCTGAACCGGTAAACGATTATTCGGCTCGCCTAAGCAGTGGCCACAACGCACGCGTTACCGACCCTCAAGCTTCAGTTCTTATGCTCCTATACCTGTAATATCACTGGACCCTTAAACCCATAACACAACAATACAAATAGTGCTGCTTGTCGTCAGAAATCGGAGTAAAACTGGTCGAACCAAGTGATTTTCTCTCTTTTCAATACATAGCAGCCAAAGTTTGTGATCAGTTTACTAGTTGTATATGGGATAGCTTACAATCAATACATTTGTGTTACATAAGTTTTGATCATCCATCCGAAGTGGTACATTGCGAAATCAGCTTCACTTCTAATAACATCCTGCTACGTGTAAGCCACTAACTCTATTCCGCAAGTCACTCAATGTCTATTCAATGTTGTGTGAAACGGTAACGCTGGAACAATAAGTTGTTTGTTTTAATGCGGTCCCTGACTGGAATCGAACTGACTTGCGCAATGCACGCTGTGCCTCTACCGAGCTGCTCGCTCTGTTGCTAGGCCGCATAGATTAGAGGAATAGAAGGTGAAGTTCGTTCATGACCTCGCCTCTAATGGTTTGGGTGTTATGTGCCTATTTGTAGACAAATAGTGTAGTATTTCGGCAATGTTAAGTTTGGTTTGATATTTAGATAGTGTATCTGTTCTGTATGTGATTTTATTAATCGTCTTTGCCCATTTTAACAGATTTTAAAAATAGTTACAAATAAATGAACCAAAATTACGTGAGCAGCGAAGATCTATTTTCTCAATATTGGCATATTATGCATTGCCGAAACACCAGTAGTTGAGGATTCCAGGTGAAGTGCGCTTCTACCTTCGGTCTTATCATCACTAAACATCAGATGAAATGAGAGCCAAGTGCTTACCGTAAGAATAAAAACAAAAAGTAAAAACAAAAACAATTATTGACTAGCTGAATATAAGTACTTTATACGATAAAAGTTCCCGTATAAAGTAACTATATTCAGTCATAACATTACTATAGTCTGTAACTGACATTTCGACGACACGACGAATATACGGGACCAACAGCTTAAAGTGCCTGCCAAAGGAACTCCTTCGTTTATTTTTTTATATTTTTGGTCACTTCCTACCACCATCATCCAGTAACCCGGTATGATTTGCAAGATTGCAACCTCCAGTATGAACAACACCTTCAGCATTATCATCAGTTGTCTTATCAAAGAGATGAAGATGCTTACTCGCACTTAGATGTTGTTGCCTCCCATTCTCGCCACTCTTCACGATTTAATTACATGTTGTAGAATAATAAAAAACATCTCGTCATCTGTCATCACCATATGTGACACATATCGGAAAATTCCATCATAAATCAGTAGTAGGTAGAGAATGGGCGGGAATGAGCGCTGTAAAAGCTTTTGTTTGCCCTTTGCCCTGTTGCCCTTGTTTTTTGCTGAATTCTTCTCAGTATAAGGTCTCCCGCCCTGTGTCCCGCCCGCTTACGAGCCGATAGCATAGTCACATTTATAGGAGCACATTCTGAAGCCTAAATTGAATAAATGTTTTTAAATTTAGAATGTTTTAATTTTGGAGGTAGGCACAATACCAACGGGAAAATGGTCACATCTGCGTCGCTGATCTGTGCGCAGGTCGTTGGCCCGCCGAGGCCTCGCGATACTCAACAAACAACAGCTGAGCGGTGCACTCGACACATAGAGCTGCGTGTAGAGGCTGGAGGCCTACTCTGTAAGCGGACGTTCGAACAGCACTCGGTAAGGCGCACTGTTGCTTTGTAGGTCGCTGGCAGTTTTATTTGAAACTTTATCTATATCTTTTTCTTTATCTTTACTTTATCTTGATTATTATTTATGACATTAGATAGATTTTGTTTTCAAAAGTTTTTTTTATATCTCACGGGTAAGCACTTGACGTTCATCTCACCTGATGTTAAGTGATGATAAGGCCGAAGGTGGAAGCGCACTTCACCCGGGATCCTCAACTACTGAGGCACTGGCTATCTTATCTCTAGCTGTGGCACACAACAATGCTACAAACATTGTTGTTATAGCGACATATTTAGATAAGATGGTGGTAGCTAGCCAGGCGAGCAAACAAGCCCTACCACCAACCAAACCGAGTACACAAACATGTACCACCCGCTTGGAATTGAACCCGGGACTTTTGTGTCTAAACCGGTGGTCTTAGCCACTAGACTACAGAGTTGATAAAGTGTACGCTTACACCAAATGAAATGCTTGTTGTAAGCCCGCCTGGCTACAAGTATAAATCCATCGCCATAAAAGCAGTATACTTAGTAGTATTCCAACAGTTCCAGATACGGTAGCTAGTTTCTAGTTAAATATTACAGGTAAGGTTCACCACCATCTTAGACTTTAAATCTTATAGTCCTCGCCAACCCCAAACCCACGCTGGAAATCGAACCTGAGACCTCTGTGGCTCTAAAAGTTAGGCACGTGACAGAGGCGGTTAAAATACATAACCGTTAATCGAACAGTGTATTATTCCTCTGGCAATGCGGGCGTCGACATATACGTCGGCGATAGCTATCGATGATCGAGTGTTCGGTTCACTGAGTAGCCCCCCAGCCCTAGGTACTTGTGGAGACGCTCGCAGCGGCTGCGATAGCCTTGTGAAACTCAACTTCAATACGTTCGGAGTTTGTATAGAGTTTTACGGCGCGTATTAATTGGTGCGTGGGCTGGAACGACTTGTAGCAATACTGTTAACGAACACTTTTCAAATTCTATTAGTTGTATATTTTTTTCGTTAAAAAAGATTTGTGTCCTACATATTTGACAAGTGTTATATGTTTCTTTTTGAACCATTAGGATGCGAACAGTGTATTCTGTTACAAATGTCGTAAATATAATTTAATTTAATTATACAACTATGGTTAATAGGAATAAGCAATTTAATAACGTAATAAGTAAGAAGTTTATAACAAATTGCCAATTGGGTATGATTCTAACTATTTCCAATTAAATTCATGTCATGTCATTGAGACTAGATTAAAGAGATTTTTGTCACCACGATTTAAACTCGAGAATTAATTCTTTTTATATCGTAAATATATAAAGGTTGCCTTATATAAATGAGTCGTTTCTTTCTACAATATAAGCGGTATCGTAAAAGAAGAATAACCCTTATTGAAATTAAATAGATTTACTTTCCTAAAAGAATGTCGAGAATATTCCACGCCAACCTTAAACCAGCCATCATTAACAAAAACCCTTCAATAGATTGTAAAGCTAAGTAGGTAGGTACCGTTCCTTTTATTAATTGTCTCATCATGCAAAGTTTAAAAATTTTAATCCGAAAATGATATACGACCTTTCGCTACAGCTCTTTCGACGTCGCGGCTTTAAGTCTCACCTGAGGCGCTTTTTTATATCTTTTATTTATATAAAGTCGTTAAAATTGTTATTTATTCTTAACTCATCGTAAAGTACTTACTTGTTAAAGAGTTTCATTCGCAGTTTATTTATAAATTAAACAATGGTGAAACTACACTGCATGGCTAACAAGGTCAATTCAATTTTAATTTCAATTTCTATTATTCATAAACAATGTTCAATATGTTTGAATTATACATCAAATTTACTAAAACTATAGAGGCAATAATAAAAATAAGTTCAGACAAATAAATTACATTAGTTACTCAAATTAAATAAATTATACAAACAGCAACAAAAAAAAATTGATAATAAATCATAACATGTCAAAAAGTAATCGTAGATAAATTAATTCAATACACAACAATAACAAACAAAACATTTACAATCATTACTACCAGTTAAAAAAACACTTAACAAAATGACTTCTTCTCCCTTTTAGAAGCTTCTCGTAGCAGGGCAGGGAAAGGGGAGAAAAGTCCCACATAAACTAAGGTTGACCGTGTATGCATACTAGTATAAGACAGCACTTTGCTTAGTTAAAAAAAACTCATTACACACGTAAAAAAGAACGACAATCCAAGGTGACATTCTAGTAGGTGATTATTGGGCATTCTACTTCACTTTTTCTTAATCGTTCGCTCACTTCGTTCGCTCTCTCGAAAAAGTGAATTAGAACGCCCAATAATCGATATGGATTATTAGCTTTTCCGTTATTTAAGCGTAGCAACCATTTTATGTAGTCATTTCTGAAAAATCCTTTTAACACTGCAGTCAAATTTAATTTTTAATCATAAAATATAATGAAATTCTTAAAACAAAAAGAATCGTTAAAATTGGAATGTATTTGTCCAACTTCATTGACAGGGGCAAGTCGACATGGAAAGTTATTGCCAAATACAATTCGTTGTATTGTTTGCGGTCCATCTAATTGCGGGAAAACCAACATAGTAATAAGTTTATTATTACATAAAGATGGTCCACGATTTCGAAACCTGTACGTGTATTCAAAATCTTTGTATCAACCTAAATACATTTATCTCGAAAAAGTTTTAGAATTGGTTCCAGGTACATCATTTCACAAATATAATCATAATAGCGAAATATTGAACCCTCACGAAGCGTCACCGGATTCCATTATTATTTTCGATGATGTTGCTTGTGAAAATCAAAACAACATCCGTAACTATTTTGCTATGGGGCGTCATAGGAATATTGATTGTTTTTATATCAATCAAACTTACACCAAAATACCTAAACAACTCGTAAGAGACAATTCTAACATGATTATATTGTTTAAACAAGACGACGTAAATTTAAAACATGTTTATGATGAGCATGTAGGGTCTGATATGTCATGGCTTCAATTCCGTGAAATGTGTTCAACTGTTTGGAAAACACCATACAATTATATTGTCATAAATAAGGATTGTGAGCGAAATAAAGGATGCTATAGAATGACGTTTGATACATTTATAGTCGTAGATTAATAATTACATATACGGATGTTATAATATTTATAAATCATTTCCACATGAAATTTGGAGGTGAAAGGAAACCCAATAAAATGGAAAGAGATCTAAAGAGACAAATCATTAAATCAGCATCAGCTGTTAAAAGAAAGTTTGACATGATAAAGGATGCAAAAAATACAAGAAATAATACGTTAGAAACAATATTTAAACCCATAGTTGACCCTCTTAATATGATAGCAAATAAAAATGATGAAAAGCACCATGACAAAGAGACTGTTTATAACCCCGTATTTAAAAAAATAAAGAATAATGAAAGCGAAGCGTCGTATTCGTCTATTGAAGAATTTAACGAACTAAGTAGCGAAGATGAGGAAGAAAATCATGAACAATTCCGAACAACCGACAAAACCCTTACTGTATCACCTACTCAAGACCATGATGTGAGTGAAGGTTCGTTCAAATCGCTACAATCATCGCCAAACGTTAAAAGTCAATCTTTATCATGGTCTACATCATCTGAAGTATTTAGTGCTATACCTTTTGGAATAAGAAATGAACAAGGAAAACTTATGCTTGGAAAAAGTCGCGTTTATGATGACGGCACCACTCTAATAATTGGAAATCATAATTTGAGAAAAACTCTCGGTTTAAAAGAACTATTGTATAAAAAGAAACCAAATCTAGATGATATCACAGATAACGACCTTGAAAACTATAAACTACTACTTATCGATACTAATGCACACAGGCGTAATTATGATCCATCTAAACCAATAAATAGCAACAAGGGATTTAAATACATGAATATTATAAAGCCATTATTCAAAATCTCTAGAAAACCAACCACTAGTACAGTGAGTATTCCTCGAGGAAAAGGTATTGAATATTTCAAAAAAGTAAAAAGAAATACAGATTTAGTTTACTGGGATGATCCTAACGAGTTAGTAAAACGACTGCAATTACTGTTCGCATCACGAGATGCTGGTAACACTGGGTTAGATAATGAAATTATTGCAATCATCGAGGAACTTCACGAAGCCGGTATCATAAACAAAGAATAAATACAAATAGCATCGGGAAATTTGTGCAGTATACTTACAGTAAACAAAGCATCGGGACCGCAATGAATATAGATAAATTCGGTCATCACGTTCATAAACGTTTACGATTATCTGAACATATTGATATCTATAACGATACGTTACAGAAGTCTGAAACGGGAGAATACGATTTAAAATCATCCAAACTAAAAGGCTTGTCGTCTCCAGACAAGGACGATGAAGCTGTAAATAAAGCATATTTGGATAAAACAGTTCAAGAGCTGAGAAACGAAATAAGCCAAGTAAATAGTCGTGTATTAATTTATTTAAAGAACTTGGAATCAGCGAGAACAGACCGTTTATCTTCTATGTTTTACTCAAAAATAGAAATAGACCGTATGATTCAAGCCAAACAAAAATGAGTAAGAAAGAAATTGTAGACGAACTTCACAGAGCGGCGAGAAGAAATTTTCCACGTCGAAGTACAATTATAAAAAGAATAGATGATTTATGGCAAGCAGACCTTATGGATTTTCAAAAGTACTCACAGTTTAATAAAGGATATAAATATGTTTTAGTCGTAATTGATACTTTATCAAAATATGTGTGGGTTAATCCTTTGAAGTCAAAGAATAAAAGTTGCGTTACAAATGCAATGCAAAATATATTAACCACTTCATCTCGAAAGCCCAAAAATTTACAAACAGATTTAGGCAAAGAATTTTACAATGAAAATTTTAAACAATTGACGATAAAATATAACATAAATCATTACTCCACTTACTCTGTAAAAAAAGCTGCAATTGTTGAAAGAGTAATAAGAACTCTAAAAAGTCATCTTTACAAATTATTTAGCATCTGCGGTAAATATCAATGGATACAAAAAAATTTGGAAGACGTTGTACTATGCTACAATAATACTATTCACCGTGTAACAAAACTTAGGCCTATTGATGTTAGCAAAGAAAACCAGTTGATTGTTAGGTCTAACATTATTAAATCACAAATTACCAGAAAACATCAAAAATTTAAGTTCCATCTTGGGGATCAAGTCCGGATAAGTAAATACAAAGGGGATTTCTACAAAGGTTATACTCCAAACTGGTCAACAGAAATATTTTATGTTATTAAAGTCAATCATACAAACCCAGTTACTTATCACTTGGAAGACAAACATAAACAGAGAATTTTAGGATCTTTTTACGAGCATGAATTACAGAGAACCAAATTTTCAGATATTTATCTTATCGAAAAGGTTTTAAAAAGAAAAGGAAACAAACTCTTTGTCAAATGGTTAGGTCTCAGTGATGGTGAAAACAGTTGGGTTGATAAAAATTCATTGGTGTTTTAATATAAACTAAGCATTATTATTTATACGCTCACTTTATAATCATCGATGACGGAAGGAAGTGGTATTATTAACAACTTAATAAATAACATTCCGTTTGAGTTACATTTACCTGGATATCAATTTTGTGGTCCAGGCACAAAACTTAAGAGAAGATTACTCAGGGGCGAACGAGGTATAAATAAATTGGATGAAGCTTGCATGTACCACGATATCGCTTACAATAATAAAGATTGGAACGTTAGACATAACGCCGATTTAGAACTTTTAAATATGGCAAAGAAAAGATTGAAATCGAAAGATGCTGGGAAAGGAGAAAAGATTGCATCATGGATAGTAAAAAATGCAATGAAAACAAAGCTTAAAGCCGGAGCAGGAGTACGGTCATTCATGAAAGGTGTTAAAAAAATTCAAAAGCAAATGAAAAAATTAAAATGTAATGACAACCGCACGACTATAAAATATGCGCATGCAGCTGCAAAAAAAGTGTTTTCTAATATAAAAGGAATACGCTTCCCACGCTGCATTCCTGTTCCGAAAACTGGTGGGTTGTTACCCCTCATACCAATCTTTGCTGGTTTATCAGCTCTTGGTTCACTCGCTGGAGGTGCTGCAGGTATAACAAAGGCTGTTAACGATTACAAGGTTGCTCAAAAAAATCTTCAAGAATCTGAACGTCATAACAAGATGATGGAAGCCGTTGCACTTGGGAAAGGATTGTATTTGAAGTCTCACAAAAAAGGAGCGGGCTTGTACTTACAACCTCCAAAAAACTAATTAAACGGTTACCCAAACGAGCACTTACTAATCTAGATATATTAAAGCACTCAGTTCATATTCCATATTTTCGTGGCGTTTTTATGCGAGATACGTTACCATCAAAACCAAGAAAAATTGAATGTGCTATTCTAAATTTAGATAGTTCCAGAAATCCGGGAACTCACTGGGTAGCCTATGTCAAGCAAAATGAATACTGTGAATATTTTAACAGTTTTGGTAACTTAAAACCTCCGTTAGAATTAATAAAGTATTTGAAAGATATACACATAAATTATAATTACAAACAGTATCAAACTTTTGGCACTACGAACTGCGGTCATCTTTGTTTATTATTTTTAAGTAAGTATTGGAAAAATCATTTATATAAAGGTTAAAATTAAAATAACTTGACAGTATAATTATGTCTTTCACTGTATCCATAACTGGGCAGGGAGCCTCCCTCGTAACAAACTACTCACCTACTTTAGAATTACGTGGAGAATATGAGTGTGGACTTCTGTACTTTTCTACATTTAATTCTATTCCTAATATAGACGAAAGAAATAATAAGTTTTACTATGGTAATAATGAGGTCATTGAAATTCCAGAAGGATCATATGAACTTCAAGACATTTGTGATTTTTTAAAAGGCAATGTCAAGAATACTGCATTAAAATTGAGTTGTAATAATAATACACTCAAAACCAAAATATTCTGTTCAGAAGATGTTCACTTTGAGAAAAGTAATTCCATCGGTAAAATTTTAGGTTTTGCTAGGGAAACAATAAAGGCTAATATAAGTTGCGAATCTCGGTATCCAGTCAGCATTTTATCTACAACTATCGTGCGCATCGAATGTGACGTAGTTGGAGGATCATTCGTGAATGGAAAAGCAAGCCATATAATTTACGAATTTGTACCTAACGTGCCACCAGGCTATCGAGTTATTGAGATACCCAAAAACTTAATATATTTTCCAGTCAACCAAAATTCAATCAGTGCGATTAATATTAGATTACTAGACGGTCATAATAAGCAAATCAATTTACGAGGTGAAGAAGTACAACTATACTTGCACTTTAGAAAAAAATGATAAATTTCAATAAAAACCCTACCCCATCAGGTGTTCAAGTCAGTTCCAAAGGTGCATTTAATAAAAGAACACCGCTTTTATTAAAAAAGAAACTTACTAAAAATAATAAAGATTTCCTAAAGCTAGTAGGCTTGTTAAAATGAATATATTAAATATATCTCAGCCGACATCATACGACAACAGTATCGAGAGTTTTGAATATCATTCGTATAAGCCTTATGTAACAAGTTTCAACAATAATGATGAAATAAGAATACCAATCAATCAGCAAGATTTGTATGTGTTGCCGTCACGCAGCACTTTGTATATTGAAGGTAAAGCTGATGTATATAACAGTACCACTAAAGAAAAGGTAACAAGTATGCATTTTGTAAACAATCCAATGTTATTTCTATTTCAAGATATTCGATATGAGTTAAATGGAATAGAAATAGATAAAATAAAAAATGCAGGTATCACGACGACAATGAAGTCTTATTTGTCGCTGAATGAAAATGAATCCAAAAGTGCAAAAGTTTGGGGTTGGTCTCCTGCAGGAATAACCAATGTTACAAGCGGAGTTTTTTCTGTCTCAATACCATTAAATAAAATATTGGGATTTGCAGAAGATTATGAAAAAGTTTTAATAAACTGTAAACATGAGTTAGTACTGTTGAGAAGCAACACAAATGTCAATGCATTAAAATTGAGCAAAGAACAAATTGTGGAAAATATAGCTATAGATAAAATCGTTTGGCGTGTTCCGCATATTAAAGTGTCAGATCGAGAGAGAATTAATTTATTAAAACATTTAGAAAAAGATCGGGCCATCACACTGGCCTTTCGTAATTGGGACTTGTATGAATATCCGTTACTACCCAAAACACGTAAGCATACTTGGTCTATTAAAACTTCATCGCAAACAGAGAAACCTCGATTTGTTATTATTGCCTTACAAACAAACCGAAAACATAATGCTGGAATGTCAATGGCGGAGTTCGACCATTGCAATGTTCGTGACGTAAGAGTGTTTTTAAATTCATCATATTACCCCTACGAAGGACTTAACATCAATTTCTCTGACAACAAGTTTCTATTAATATACGAACAGTACGCAAGGTTTCAACAGTATTATCACGGACGTCGATCAGAACCGTTGTTGAGTTTAAAAGATTTTAAAGATATTGCTCCTTTATTTGTTATTGACTGTTCTCGCCAACAAGAAATGTTAAAGGGATCAATCGATGTAAGAGTAGAAATCGAAACAGATCAAGAGATACCTGATCAGACCGCCGCATATTGTCTTATACTGAACGATTGCATATTTGAATACAAACCGCTGAGTAGCATTGTGAAAAAGCTATCATGAATAACGAAACTATTATAGTGGATATGCAAGGATTTAAGGATTTGAAAAATAATTTTATTGTAAAAGAGTTATCAATAGCAACTAAAAATCATACGCAGACGTTCTTAGTTAAGCCACCATATGCGTTTAAAAATCTAACAGATGAAAAAAAGAAGCAAGTCCGTTGGTTAGAAAGGAATCGCGGGCTCAAATGGAGCGAGGGATTCATTGATTACCGCGAATTTAGACGAATAATAGTTCCTTATTTAAGAAGTAAGAAGGTATTAGTAAAGGGATTGGAAAAAGGAATGTGGGTTCGCGAGCTATGTCAAGATTGCGAAATAATGGAGTTAGAAGAAAAAGGTTGTCCTAACTTTTTAAAATTATATAGTGATTACCATGTAGATGTAAATAAATTTAATTGTGAATATCATAAAAAAATGTGTGCTTTAAAAAATGTTCTGTGTCTAAAAAAGTGGTACACTTTAAATGTTACTTGATTTATAATTGTAATACAGTATTTTCCTCAATAAAATGTGTCTAAGTATTTTTTTGTTTTATTTACTAAAGGAAAAAGGGTTGAATGAAACGATCTTAGTATTCAATTAAATTATATTTATTTGAAAATTTCTTAAAAACTATAACTATATCCACAAACTTTTTTTGATATATTGCTAATGATAGCCTCTGTTTGATCCATTATGGGGTCAATATGCTCTGTTACCACATACTGCGCACATAATAATGGATCAGTATGATTTTTTTCCAAGTCTAACACTTCAATCTTTATTAATCGACGACCTTGAATCAGCGAACTTTTCATCACGTAAGAATGATGTTGCTTCAGATAACTTCTTTTTTGAGGTCTCTTCTTTGTGATATTTCTCATCACCTTGTTATACAGCGGGGAATCGCATCGCAATTCATCTGCTCTCCAATTCGGATACTCCTCTGTAAATCCCTCGAGCATATCTTGAGCGTTCTGTTCAAAAGTCGGAGATGTCGATTGCACGACCTCCTTGTTGATGCTGAACGACAACGAGTTCTCTTGAGTATTCTAAAAAATGAAATAAAATAAAATAATTAATTACATACATATAACCACAACAATTATCCTCGAAGGGTTAGTCAGAGACTAACATAGTCCACTTTTCACCAAATAGCGACACAATCACAGTAAGAATAAAATTATTTTATAATCGTATAAAACTATCTAAACTACTTACCATGTTGATATTATCTAGCTGGACTACTGACGCCTACACTTTGATAATTGAAATTAAATCTAATTTGAAACCCATTTATATTAATGTAGGTATATGATGACACAGCAACACTTGTATGTAGGTACAATGTAGGTTGCTTACTCGAAAATTATAAGATTTTGCAACAACATGTAATTTGCAATTTAGCAAAATAAAAAAACATTATTGATATTAATAAAAAATGATTAACTTAGCAATAACGTGACCTGATTTGTATTAAATAGGTTTCATATTACCTTATAGTCAGAAGAGTTGTATTACACAACCTACTCTGAAACTAACTTGTTCAAACTTGTTTGCGTTAGAATTTTCTTACTTATTTACCGTCAATGTTTTATTATAATAATGTATATACTAAATTAAATAAAAATGCAAGTTAGTTTGTTACTTTTATATTTTATTAGGTATATTAAAACAGCTGGGTAGGTACAGTAAATTTACATTACATTTCATAATATTAGTTACATTTCCTATTCAAACAATGAATCTGAGCAAAAGCAACTACATAATTAATTATCATTTTTTAATCAAAATATTGATTATATCTAAGTACTTAAGTATATTGAAATACGGGTTACAATACTTTATAACAAGTTCATATTATTTTTAATTCAAACAATGAATCTTAGTAATGATAATAAATAATAATACATTTTTTTTATTTCTCAAGCTCTAAGTATAATAAGATTTAAAAACACAGTGAAAACAATCGTTGTTAAAATATATAATCCCAGTGACCCCAAGACATAGTAGATATTTTATTTTTTAATATTACGCGTTTGTCGTCATTACCTGACAAAGCTATCTTGTTCTGTTCTTGGGTAAATATTTCATGCTTTAAAGATTTAAAAATAATGTTTTTCTTTCTTAAAAAAGTATTTTTGTCTAATACATTATAGTAATCTTCGAAATGCACATTTTTTAAAACCTGTTTCTGTATACCTTTAGCCTTTTTTAATTCCTCTTGTACTGTTTTTATACAGTATAATTTTGATCTTAAACCAACAAACTCAGAAATCAAATTTCCACCTAGTTCATCTTTGAAGAGACCCGGGACTTTTTTGTTAAGACTTGGTATACCGAAACAGTTATTTAATGGATAATTACTAGTATCGAAATATCTAAGGAAATTCAACTTTAAATCTGTATAAAAATCTTTGCTTTCTATTGAATAAAGAAAACTGTCAGTATCCGTATAACAAAGCTTTAATTTTTCCCCATAAAAAGGTTTCATAATAGAGTAATGAAAATCAAACATGTGACTTTTGGATATTTCTAATACAGAAAAGCCAATGTATATGGGTTTGTCTAAAGTAACTGTCTCAGGTTTCATTTGAACAGCTATAAAATTTTCTGTAAAAATTGTAGCACTATGGAAATTTGGTCGAGCTATTAGTTGCTCAGCACCGAAACTTTTCTTTGTTATATTTTTTTCATCATTCCACTTATTAACCAACTTCACGCTAACCCTTTTCTCAGTATCTTCTAATGTCTTACCAAATATACTATTGTTTAAAAGTTTGAAGAAATCCTGTTCAAATATAGATTTTGCCTTTTTCCGTAACTCAGTGTTCATATCAATATACTGTTTTAGGTATGGACTCTGATTGAATTGAATTACTCTGTGTATTTTTTTTAATAATAAACCATGTTTTAGGCATGTTTTCAGGTAGGAAAAATGAATGACATAAAAAAACTTATCGTATAAATTTGGTATCAATTTCGAAGTTTTAGATCCTGGAGGAGCAAATTTTTGAGCACAGAATGGAAAATCGTTATGATAATTATGCAAATGATTAGGGTATTCTAAGTCTACTTCGAGTATATAACCAATGTCCCCGTCAATAGGCATATTTTGAAAATCTATATTTGAAATTTCTAGTTCACTTAATAACTTAAAATTTGAATGAGGTAAATAAGCGCACATAGCATAACCATAAAGATTATTACAATCAATATAAACAAGGAAGTTATCACTTTTTGCGGGGTCATAAGTTTGTAAATACTTGTTATTGGCTTTCGAATATCTTGTAGAACATAAACATATACCACCGCGAATGCCTTTTTGTATCATTCTTAATATTTCCAAGTCATTTATTAATTCTAATTTAACATCTGTTTTTAATAGCATAGCGTCAAAACTCAGGCTAGGTGCTGTTAAGTAAAAAGAAGGATCCAGTTTATAATTCGTCTTACAAGTTTTTCGAAAACTTTCGAAGACGTCCGCTAGTAAAAGTACATCTGACTTAAGATATAAATCAGTGTATTCTCCAAGGCTCCGTAATTCAAAGGTTTGCCATACTCTTTTTGCATGTTCATAATCTGCTTTTGATATGTTACAATTATGCAATTTACTAAAAAAACATTTAAGAGGAGGTATTTCTTCCTCATCATAAGAATTCCAAGTAGTGACGTATTCGTAAGGATAAACCCCTTTACGTCTAAGTAAATTAAAATGTTCCTGAGAAGGAAAAAAAAATGTCAGATGTTTGAAATCAATTGTATTTAAATTTGCAACTAGCTTCTCTAGGCTTGTGCCTAAAAATTTAAAAGAATCGACAAAACGAACAGGCATGATAGCTTTGTTATTGATTTGAAAAAATTTGGTAAACGATATGTAATTTTCTTTATTTTTTGCAATCACTTGTATCCTACCGGATAATTCTCCTAACTGTCGTATGAAAAGATGACTGTCGTAACCAGCTAAATTATGAAAAAATATGGGAACGAACTTAGGCAAACAATATTTAATATTACAATAAGAATGAGCTGCACCACGATATCGCCCAGTAAGATGGCAGTGATCTTTTACTTTGTCGTCAAATAATATTTTGTTACAAAGATAGCAATTTTTAGCTTGAACAAAATTGGTTCTATCTTCATCTGTTAAGAACATAGGGATCGATGAATGTAAAATATTATAAATTACAGTAATATCAGATAGAAGGTTATCAAAAAAATGTTTCACACAGTCAGGTCCTCGATAAGACACATATTTATTAAGGGAGCTGTCGTAGGAGCATACAACATAGTAAGCAAATGCAGCTGGTACATGCTTTTGCGTAATCGTTGTGCAACTTGTTCCAGAATTTGATTCAACTGGCTCTAACAAAGATTCAAAGTCTGCGTATAAGACGAAGGGCATGTCTTGCATACGTTCATAATGTTCAAATTGTATTAGAGTTCCCTGATTAGGTAACGTTGTTGCTACACCACTGCAAACGTGAGCTTCGAGTTTAAGATTGTCGTCAAAAAATATCATACAATCCTCACATAAAAATATTTTGGAATGATGTTTAGTTAACTGCTTGCGAAGTAATTTAGATAAATCTTTAATTAAACAGTAATGTGTGCGTTTTCCATTTTCAAGAAAAAGCATGTTGACGTGATGTCCTTTTCGAAATTCACATTTGTACAGAGGTCCAACAACCTTAGTGTTATTTTTAAGGCCATAAACATTAATACTTATGTCGGGATTATTCTTTTCAAAAATTCTTATATCCGCGAACCCTACTGGAAATGTCATATTTTTGACATTAAGTACACTTTCAAAGTGCGGATATGCTGTCGTTCGGTGTGCGTTATTTTTTGCAGGAAAAAGTGCTGCCATAACACACCACAAAAAGCAGTAATCATCTGAATTTTTAATGTTGATACAAGCACGTTTGTTTTTTATGACGCTAGGTAAATGTAAGTAACCCGAGGCTCTCAACGGGTTATATTTGTTTATATTTACTTCTAGATACAAGCTTCGTAAATAAGCCCAACCACTATCTTTTTCCTCAAATTCTTCAACTTTTTTACAAATTTTATGGCTAATGTTTGTGTACATTTCATCAAAATTATAACTTTGATGTAAGATAGTGTTTTCAGTAGCAAAAGATTTAATTGAAAGTGAATCATCCTTATGCAGAAAAAATTCACAAAACAATTCAAAATTTACTTTAAGGTTTGCATAAGCCTCAGTTCGGGCTAAGAGTAAAAGTTTTACGCGGGAGCGTAATTGCGTTAAAAATTCAGCAGGAGTAAACACACGCATACGTTCTTCATCGTCACCGATGACGTCCTCGCATCGAATCCGGTACGACGCTATGCGACCGCGAAAAGCGCTATGAACTTTTTCGATACCTTCGCTCTCAACGACAGAACTATTATTCTTGTGTAAAATACTTTTTAAATGAGCAGAGAAAGAATTATTTTTAACGGATAAGTTGCAAGTTGAACAAAATATAGTTTTAACCATTATGATTTTTTCACTGTGTTAAAAAATTTACAAGAGGTTAAAGTCGTTTTTAAGTAAAATGTAATATTACATATAAAATGATCTAAAACCTAACACACAATATAAAAGTAAAACCATTTAAGTCAAAATTTTCCGAAGAGAGTGTAACTAATTATAATGGACCCAGCTGACTGTAACTATTTTTTGTTTTTATCACTAAAGAATACCCCCTCTTCAGTAAATTTTGATTTGGCTAATTTAACAAATTTTTTTATAGTCAATAATTCAGGAGACTCGGCTTCGCCTTGTAGTCGAACCCAAACTATTGCCTTTTCACACCTTTCAAAGCCGGTGAGACTGTGCACCTCCTCAGCGTTGTAGAGACGCAGCTCCGCCACCAGTTCACCGCTGAGCTTCGCAGTCCGACGCGTTACCCCGCCTGGTACACGTCGCGTTAGTACGCTGTCGTTGACCTGGTTTGTCTCGCGTGGTGGCGGCAAAACTTCGTCATCTGACTCCGAATCATTTAGCCAGTTTGAAGCGGAGCTGGACGCTTCTTGTTTTTTCGCAATCGTCGTTGAGGTCTTAGGCACCGACGACGACGAGTACAGGCATTTTTTCTTAGTGCTAGAAAGATAAGAAATGTAATTAAAAAACATACATTACTTTACTTATTAATATCGCCGATATACAAATAAGAAAACATACAATATGTTGACACATTTTTAATACTTAGTTTTAAAAGTAGTCAACGCAAATTACCTTATGCTTTCGTTGTCCGAGTCAAACAAATTGGTTGACACACAGCTTTTCTTGGCAGAGCGTTTAATTTGCTTGGTTTCAGACCTGAAATAACAATAAATATTAGAGACTCGATATTAACATTTGACATGACTCGACATGACCCAACATGATAGTAAATGCTAGGATGATTTAATAATAACATTTGCTGATCTAGGTCAATGCTCCTCTACAGACCTTCTATAATGACTTCTCTACACATAGAGAGAACGGACCACAGCCCACCACGCAGACCCAGTGCGGTTTGGTGGTGATAACGGTTGCAGATGCAGCTGGGATCACCCGCTTGATATACCTTCCGAAGCATATAGGTACTCGAGATGGTAATGGTCGACCACCCATCAGATGACTGACCATGCATGACACAACATATTAATAAAAAAATAATAATAATATTCAAAACTTACGAACATTATTTCGGTGTATATCTTCTGGATGATTCTCGGGGCGAGCGACGTCGGAGTACTGAAGCACTGACTAGTGGTCGAACTACTGGGCTTGGCGTGTCTACTAGTGGTCAATCTGACTTAGGAAGCACTGATACGACGACTACCATTTTTCGGGTATTTATTGGAGAAAAGTGTTTAACAAGCTATTTTACTAGGCAGGAGTGATCAACTTTTTTTAAATTTATTTTTAATTTATTTTTTTCATTTGTTTGTATACAACTAAACTACCAGTGCTAGTTTTTAATTTCAAGATTACATACACCGTATGTAAAAACTGTTAATTCCAAATACTTTTTTTATATTTTTACCTTTAATACATAGGTACTTAATACTTATTGGTCTTATAAAACACATCAATTCTAAGTAAGACAGGTTTAGCCGATAGTTTGACCTTCTGTACTACAATCAGTTACGTATACGATATACACATAAATGCTTGCATTCATCAAACAAAATGCTGCTACTAGCATTCAACTTGAACTGAGCCTTTTTCGCGTTATAGTCAAGTATCTAACCACTACATTAACTACCAGTTATATTTTACGAGTTATATTTTAACGAGTTTACGTTTAAGCAAAAGTATTTAATCAAGTATTGCAATATAAATAAATATGTAGGTTTTATTAGTAGCAATGAAGTATTTACAAAATTGAAGCAATGTTGAAAACCTCTGGTTTTTTTAATATTCAGCAAATTATATAGTTTATCGATTAGTGTGAAAAGTTGCAGCGTAAGTAAAGTATAACATACATATTTTAACATTTGCTGTGTAAAAAAGGTCAGCAACCTTTCGATAAAGCGCTGACAGCGATTGTCCGGATGTGCAACATTAGGACTGTTTTCACTAAGCATGAAATTTATTAATACATTCCATCTCATGATCGGTCTTTACGAGAGTTGCTTAACCACCACAATCGCTGATCGAGTTCACCACTGCGCCATCGAGCTCCTCACACTCTAAAATTATTTTCGATGTACTAAACTAGACAAATGTCTCGGTAACTTTAAAGTTAACCGCTCGGATATCGAGAGACGCAGGTTCGATTACCGTGAGGCAGTCTATTTTTATAACTTCTGTGTTTATGTATATGAATACATAAGATGACTTATTCCCACAATAAATAAATCTAACCATATTTAATGGGTACGTATTAAAATAGACATTTGCATTAATAAGTTAAACCATGAAAAGGTACTGTTATGGAAATCCTATCTGATGACTTGTTGCTAAACGTGGCTTCAGCATGACATAATTGTTACCTGTTGCTCTGTCTATCCCACTTGTGGGAATATGGCGTGATGTTTATGTTATTATGAAAATTTATGTTTAATGCGTTTGTCAATTAAACAGTATAAACTTAGCTTTATCTTTTTAATTTTGTTTATATTAAAGGGTTATTCCCATTCTCCTCCAAGAAATTGTCCCAAAGTCCTCCACAGAAAAAATACGAATATAATAATTTGTTAATCGATTTTCATTCTCCTCCGTAATTAAAAAAATGGTAACCGGGTTAATCTCAAACTCCGCAGACAACTTCAGAAAATACTAATTTTAGCTACTCTGAGGACAATAGAACTAAAAAATTATACTAATATTTCATCAACATCAGCCTATAAACGATCCACTGCTGAGCACAGACCTCCCACGTGGACAATAGCACGTGAGGATAATGGGTCATAACCCACCACGCTGGCCCAATGCGGTTGATGGGTTTTAGCGACTATCATCTTACGACAACAACCGAGACCAACGGCTTAACGCGCCTTAGCACGGAGGAGCTCGAGATGTTTTAAATTTGATCACCCATCCAGCGACTCAGCATTGCGAAAGTTGCTTAGCGGACAAGATCGCAAGCCGAACGCGCTAGCCGCTGCGCTATCGTGCTACTATACTAATATTTAAATAATATTTTTTATAATAGTCTTTGGAGGAGTCTAGGAATCAATGTTTGAACTTCTTATATTTTCCAAACAAAAGATTGGAGGCGTTTGGGAATAACCCGTATTAAAATTGTTTTTGTCAGCATTGAAATGGGAAGTAGTCGAACTCGTAGGTAACGTGTGTGAGTGTGTGTGTGTGTAGTGATTGCATACGTCGTTGTTGGTGGGATTGATATAAATAAGGTAACTAATAATTCCCTGCACAGTTGTCTGCATTGACTTAGATCAAAAAACACAAGTGTTTATCTATTATGAAAACCTTGAAAATGTGTTGAGTAGATCGGAGTCGATAAAGACAATTGGCAACTGATTCTAATCAAAATACACAAGTGTTTTCCTATGGGTCGAGGTACTACTTTGACAAATGTTATTCATAGTACTAACTTATTCGGGGATCCAGTCCTGGGAGACCAGGAGCCCCATCCAGTTTAAGTTGTGCTGTAATTCCATGTTGTTAAAAACCTTTGCATCCAATAGACGAAGACCTTGAAAATGTGTAAAGTAGATCCTAGAACCTATATTTAAAAAATCTTAATACGGTGGTACGACCAAACTGGCTGGAAAGAATCTTGAGCAATCAGCCACATGTTTTAAAAATCATTTTAAAAGCATGTGAAGATTTCGTTTCCAGGTACCTATATTTAGAAAATCTTAATACGATGGTACGACCAAACTGGCTGGAAAGAATCTTGAGCAATCAGCCACATGTTTTAAAAATCATTTTAAAACCTTGTGAAGATTTCGTTTCCAGGTACCTATATTTAAAAAATCTTAATACGTGGTACGACCAAACTGGCTGGAAAGAGTCTTGAGCAATCAGCCACATGTTTTAAAAATCATTTTAAAAGCATGTGAAGATTTCGTTTCCAGGTACCTATATTTAGAAAATCTTAATACGATGGTACGACCAAACTGGCTGGAAAGAATCTTGAGCAATCAGCCACATGTTTTAAAAATCATTTTAAAACCTTGTGAAGATTTCGTTTCCAGGTACCTATATTTAAAAAATCTTAATACGTGGTACGACCAAACTGGCTGGAAAGAGTCTTGAGCAATCAGCCACATGTTTTAAAAATCATTTTAAAACCATGTGAAGATTTCGTTTCCAGGTACCTATATTTAAAAAATCTTAATACGATGGTACGACCAAACTGGCTGGAAAGAATCTTGAGCAATCAGCCACATGTTTTAAAAATCATTTTAAAACCATGTGAAGATTTCATTTCCAGGTACCTATATTTAAAAAAATCTTAATACGTGGTACGACCAAACTGGCTGGAAAGAGTCTTGAGCAATCAGCCACATGTTTTAAAAATCATTTTAAAACCATGTGAAGATTTCGTTTCCAGGTACCTATATTTAAAAAATCTTAATACGTGGTACGACCAAACTGGCTGGAAAGAGTCTTGAGCAATCAGCCACATGTTTTAAAAATAATTTTAAAACCATGTGAAGATTTCATTTCCCGGTACCTAAAATAACTTATGACTTATGACGATGGTACGACCAATCTGGCTGGAAATAATCTTGAGCAATCTACCACATAACATAAAAATTATTTTAATATGTTTAAAGTATAGCTCAATGGTTTTAAGTACCTTTAAACATATAAAATAATTTATTGTATCTGGTTAATCTGTAATCTGCATTGTGAAGGTTTCATTTCCGAATGACTATTGATTTTTGTTCAACAGCACATACCTCATCAGATACGCACCTTAAAGTAAAAGACATTTCTTATTATAATATTTTGGTGTTACCTAATGCGTAATGTGAAGTCAAATGAACGTCCTGATTCTAATCAGTGAGTAGCATTTTTAGTAAACTAATTTTTAATTTTTCTCAACGATTATTGTCCAAAACACGAGTGGCGTTGATTTTTCAATCGCGCGATTATTGGACATTCTACTTCGCTTTTTCCAGTGAGCGAACGGAGTGAGCGAACGATTAAGAAAAAGTGAAGTAGAATGCCCAATAATCACCTACTCATTCTATTCAATATTATAATTTAGTTGTTATTACAAAACGATTAGTGTAACACTATGATGACATAGAGAACAGGTACACTCAGATTTACACACAAAACATGAGCATTACGCAATCCAGACACTTTAATACCTATCCGATCGGTCCTCTTCAGAGTGTAGTAGGGCACGGGGACACGAAATAGTGCGTGATGCCGTTCCCCCTAGAAAACCTCTGACGAAGTTTCTTGGCTTGAGGAACTCTTTAAGTGTCTCGCCACCCCTAAAAAAGCCCGGTAAAGCTGAAAATGGCGTGTGAGGCAATCAGCAAACTCTCAAAAACAAACACTTTAATATTTTCGTGGCACGTCAGCCCTAGATAAGTGGCATAACGCTAGCTGAATAGATTGTAATAATGTATATTGCTCCTGCTTTGTGTTTTTGTGTCCGGTTGCGCTTTCTCCCACACTGAGGTGTTCGCGGAAGACCAGCGTCAGGGTATCCTATAATTTAGGAGGCCTGACTGATAACCCACCATACTGGAACTGGACCAATGTTGGTCGGAGTTTTGACGACAGCTGTCTTACGATAACAACAAGTGAAATGAAACTTTTTCATAGAACAATTTTAAAATTCAAATTCAAATATTTTTATTAAAAAATTAAGCAGGTCTCTGTAGCTCAGCGGTCAGGGCATTGGAACGGTTAACCAAAGGCCGTGGGTTCGATTCCTTCCGAGCTTCCTCAGACTGGTTGTTACTTTCCAGTAAAATTTAATCTTGTCAAATTCAAATTCAAAACATTTATTCGACGTAGCATAGTAACAATAAAACTAATACTTGCTATGCTACGACGAACTGGACTCCTCTCAGCATAAGTTGCAGCTTAACATGATTATACACTGTATACTTATACTACTAACTGCCGCACTCATAGACGTCAATTATCTTGAATGAATACTTAGCACCTACAATTGTTCAGTTGAAAATGTGCTTATAACGTCACTGTTAGAGACTATTTTACAATAGACAATTTTATGTGCTAAGTAATCATTAATGTTAATGGACGTCTATGAGTGCGGCAGTTAGTTGTTTTCATAAATTCTTATTTTCTAACTTACACACTACTTTATTTCGTTTTGCCGATTGGCACTTGTAACTATTTCCCTGACATATATAATTTATGGAAATATTTCCATTTTCCTCTCCTCCTCAAAGCAGTAATATTTGTTTGGTTTATTGAGATATCCAACTCGCACTCTAGGTTGCTGGTTCTGGAAAGTTTCATCCTCACTATCACAAGTACAGAGTGATCTCCTTTCTATCCAACACTGTCAAATTCCTACAATAAATGTTCAACCTTACTCCATAGATAGAAAGTTCAAAGTCTATTAAGGAAATATGACAGTTTGTGATAGTCTGATGTGCCGGCGTGCGTACCTTCCAAAGCATGAAGGAACTCCTAGGGCCTTACAAATTAACAAAGAATAAGGTCCGAATAGTTATTCCGTGTGTTGTCTCTTTTACTCTAATTTGAAATGACGTTTACATGACAGGAACAAAACACGGTATAACTATTCGGACCTTATTCTTTGTTTATTTGTAAGGCACCGCCTTTAACCGCCTCTGTGGTCTAGTGGTTAAGACCACCGGTTTAGACCCAGAGGTCTCGGGTTCGATTCCCAGCGGGGGTACATCTTTGTGTACTCGGTTTGGTTGGTGGTAGGACTTGTTTGTCCGCCTGGCTAGCTACCACCATCTTATCTAAATATGTCGCCATAACAACAATGTTTGTAGCATTGTTGTGTTCCTGCAGCTAGAGACAAGATAGCCAGTGCCTCACTAGTTGAGGATCCCGGGTGAAGTGCGCTTCCACCAAATGGCCTTATCATCACTTAACATCAGGTGAGATCAAGGCACTGTGCTTACCCGTAAATATTAAAAAAAAAAACCTAATATTTCAAATTGACCCGTAAGTTGAATTGATGATTTAAAATACACTGTCTGCCCCACCTCCGCGCTGTTCACGTGGTCGACTCCAATTGCTGTCGAAACTTTTATCAAATGCTAATCGCCACACGGGTAAAAAAGATTTCTTAAACCAAGTAATGTCATTTTCTTAGCAATTCAAAGCAATATTAGCTCAGCTCAAGCATATTTGCATCATATAAAAAATCTGAATATTTTGAATCAAAAACCGATATTTTCTTGTTTGATTTGCTAAATTTAAAACCAATATATTTAATTTGAGTTCAGGCTTGTTTGATTGAAGTGTGATCGGTTTTATTTAAACCAAAACCAGAAATTTCGTCAAAGTAAAAAATACTTTTTAAAACCAAGAAATAATTTACTTGCATTCAGAACTATTATACTGAAATCAAATAAAAATATTTAATTCAATCTGAAAGAACTCTTTTCTTGACTCTAAACAGTAATTTTATTGGATCAACTAACTATTGCTTTCGCTCAAGTTTTCTCGACCGCAAGAATATATTTTGTTAGCTCAAGTAACGACAATATCTCATATCCACAAAAATGCTTTTTTTTAATTCGAATTAACCTGTTTTTTAATTTAACATTTTATTTGTGATTACAAGAAGATCAGACTATTGAAATTAACATATATTTATTTAAACCTAGAGGATATCAATTCGATCTGATACAATAGAAATGTAAAAGTAACAAAACAATTATTTCTCTTGATATAATAAGCATGTTTTTGACTTAAATTATACAATACTAGAATGAAATAATATTAGTCTGTAGTTAAGATTATAACGCTTTGAACTGGCTACACAAGTCATTTTCTGCCTTGAGCTGTCTGGGTTTGGTTGGTCACTGTTGCGCTTTTACCTTTAGTTATTATTGAAGAGGCTTTTACATTCAGTCCGGCCACTTTTTGACGCGCGCGCTGCTCACCGTGTGTAAAGTGTGTATCAGTACCTACTAGGTACATAGTACTACATAGGTATTTTGTACCTTACCTACCTAAGGATGTTAGAATGGAAGAACTTACAGAGCTGCAACGATCGTGACTAGTTCCCGACGAAATTGTTAAAACTTTCATAGGTAAGTACCTAATTTGTTTTCCAAAATCTAGGATTTGAAAAGAAAATATTTACTGATATTACAGTTTGTATCTATCCATCAGATTATGCGCTGTTTGTGTGCCTTTATTGTTGTGTGTTGTACCTATGCCAAGGTTTAGCCATTGTTAATGCTGTTTTTTAATGATGAAATTAATTTATTAATGAGAAAGACTGTTTAAATGATTGTCCTTCCGTCATGTAAAGGATCGACGTAATTTTAAATTAATATAAATATAAGACAACATCACATATAATGCTCTGATCTAAAGTAAGTAGCTAAAGCGCTTGTGCTATCAAAATTCGAATTCGAATTCGAAACCCGTCACCGTTGCGTAAGTCGGATTCTTAGCTGCTACTTTATCTATTTACTCTTTATTTCTTATAGTAAAAATCATTATGTATTTTTCAGAAAGCAATGAAGTGGTTGCAAAACAACACGGAACCATGGGAGGAAGTGGAAAAAAACATGATAGTCTTTACAATGTCCTGGAAGAATAGAAGATTCTTTGACCAAATAAGTGATGTTCGTAAGTATATTTTATTATTTTCATATCATAGCGATCCTATTGGTGGATATCATACACATGCCTCGCTACACAGCTTAGCACATCTTTAGTCGGAAAGCAGTATGATACAACCGCTATTTAATAATAAATTTTAAATACACAAACTTTTCAGATAAAATACAATAAATGATGATAAAAACTCAATAAAATCCATTACGTAGCTTAGAAGATCTAAGAGGGGCTGAAGGCAACATTGTATGTACTAAGTATAGAGAATAATTGAAAAAAAAAACAAGAAAAATATTGTGTGCTGTTATGGTGACTTGACTGAGCCCTCATTTATTTAATGTTTTATTTTAAGTTTTAATCCATTTCGATGTGATATATACTAACAAAGGACTAAACTTTTATATAAACTGGAAAAAATGAAAATATTTTTATTTAAAAACCAACTTAGTTTTATAAACTCTATACATAATCTGGATGTTGTGATAAGTTTTTTCATCGCTTGAATTGAATTTTGGAAATTCCCTTTACTAGTGGTAGGAGTCAGAAAAGCTCTTATATATTTTAAAACATTATTTTATAGAATCAACTCTTTAGTAATACTACCGTAGTTAATTTGGTATAATGCAAGGTCATCTTTTTATTTCAGTAAAAAATCCTCACAGATGTCCATCCACACCTCATGCATTGGAACATCAAGTATCTACCAAAAGGAAGGCTCACGAAGAAAGTTGAATTATCGACGAAGGAGCTATTTGTCAGTGCTAAGGTATGTATTGTATTTTTTTATTTTACATTATCACATCTACTGTGTTAATAGGCCAAATAATATAATTTGCCAACCAATTCTCTGCATACCCATCTTAGTCAAATGGGAAACTAGTATACTAACTAACTAACTAATATATTTAAATATTTACAGATTGCTGGTGACACACATAACGTAACATAATTGCCACACAGAAAAAGGCTTCATTGAAAAGCTTTAAAAAAGCAACAGATAATGTTCCCGAAGATACACTTATAGATAATTTTTATTAATTATGTTAGTTATGTACCTGACATGAAACGTTGAAAACGCAATTAATTTAAGTATAAGTAAAATCATAAATAAACAGTAAATTTGTAATAATGACTTTAAATTTTTATATTTGTAGGTGTTCCATTCAAAATGTTTTATAGTTTTGTGTAAAGAGGTATTAAGTTTATATGGAAATGTAGGGTGTTCCGGCACCTTCTAGTCTTTTTTGCATAGCATGGCTAGGATGCTATGTAAAAAAGACTAGAAGGTGCAGGAACACCCTAAACTTCCAAAAATAAAACGTTTTGAATGAACAACATCTCTCTATTTGACCCAAGAAAATATCATATTATTTCAAAACATTAACATCTTCAGAGAAAAAGTTTTTATTCTTAAAACAAGAAATACAGTTGGTTTGATATAAATTACAACAGTTATTGAGTGAAGGCGTTATTGTAGTTAAAAGAAAAAACTATTTTCTTTAATAAAAACAACAGTCATTTAGTTTGAGAATTTATAGAATTAAATAAAGAAAAACATTTTTTTTCTCAACAATACATTTTTTTATTCCAAGAATACATTTACTTACTCTAATATATTATTTATTTAGTTTTAATTGCATATAATCTAAGAATAAAGCTTCCATGTATTGGTTCAAGAATAGCAAATATTCAATTAAAAAAATATTTACTTGGTATTCAAGAAAATAATGATTTGAATGGAAAAATATATATTTTTTCAAAACAAACATAACTAATCTTATTGTAAAGAAATAAAACCAAGATTATTGTGATATTAAATTTAAGAAAATATTATTTTCAGTATATATGAGTGGATCATTTTGTTGAATTTAAGAAATATGCTTTGACTGAAGTAATTTTGCTTTGTTTTAAGAAAACTGTTTTTACCGTGCAGAAGCGGTTGCGAACTCGAAACCTTCACCACACCTTCTGACGAACCGAAATCTATCAATTTATTGAAAACCACTAACAAATTATGTAAGCCAAAGTGAGCTTCATTCAGAGTCAACAACTACGTCATCAACATCCGACCCCACATTAACTTTTACTTAAATCATAACATAAGATTATGTGTAGATAAGATATAGATACATAAAGCAATCTTTTGAAATTTTTACAACACTGGCTGTATTAAAGATACATTTTCAATAATTTATTCAAGATACGTAGTTAAAATCTAATGGGTTGTATTTAATCGATCACCAAACTTACCTAACCTAACCCACAAAAATACTAAGTTAGCACCTAAACTACTATTTAGATGCTAACTTAGCATTTTAGGTGCTAGCCTACTATTTTTTTGTGGATCAATTTATTATTTTTCAAATCTAATTACCATTCAAGTTAAGTATAGTTAGTTTAGAACCAAAGAACAAAGCAAAGTCGGCAACAAGACAAAGACAGTAACCTGTGAGAGCATAATGCTCTCCACCGTGCCCCATTTAGACCACACGTGGTGACCAGGAGTCAGGACATGCCCCCGGGTCCCTACGTGGGAACATATAAAGCTATTAATGTCCACAAAGCACACAAGTCACTCAGCCTTAGTCACACCAAACTTACTTATTATTAGTTTCTATCTATATACCCATCCGTGACGGCAGCCCATAAAAGCGGTCGCTGTAGCGGGAATCGACTAGAAAAGGTAAGATAAGATAAGATAAGATAAGATGTTACAATTGTAAAAATGGTGATTAATGTAAGCTTTTTTACAAAATTATTTCGTTTCATAGCAATAACAAAACGCACGTTTATATAAGACGCAATGCATGTACCGACTGTTGGTATTTGCTTAAGTAACAATAGTTACATTTGCATTGTAAGAAGCTAATCTAAAACTGTACGAGTTGTTGATACAGACTTTGATACAGAGGTTGATTGTGAAGTGGAGTTACTATGTAGAAAGGAGATAGTTACGCATTATTATACAAATATTATAAATAATAAATAAGTTATTTTAAAAAACTATATATTTAGGCTATACTTGTGTGTAATCTTGTGCTAGCTGGACTGAATACAAGTTTAGTGTTTTTTTTTTAATTACAGCAAGCGAAAGCGCTGTCATTCGCATGAACAATCAATATCTTAATAATTGAAGGAGGTATCAACTATTTTTAACTTTGTTGATCGTGGCCCATTTATTGAGCTGTAACTTATGCTGAGAGGAGTCCAGTTCGTCGTAGCATTTCAATTTGAATTTTATGCATTAGTTTTATTATTAGAACCTAAGCCCAACTGGTTTTTTTATAGAGTGTTTGCTGATTGCCTCAAACAGCATTTTCAGCTTCACCGGGCTTTAACCCAACTGGTACGCCGAATAAATATTTTGAATTTGAATTTGATCTACCCATGACGTTACATTACGGTGTGATAGACGGAATACAAGTACAACCCCGAAATAAACATAACCGGTGTTTGGAAAGTCGCGAGTCGTGTCGTTCGCGAAAGTTGCATCTTCAAACTGGACGTAGGCATGGACAGGATTGGACATCACCTCGTGTCTAGTGTGCATCTCAACTTGCAAATTATTCTACACTGGCATAGCCAAAAGTAGTAGTGAGTATGAGAGTTCCGACATAAACTATACACGCTATTTTTGTCAGAAGTATTTTGCTATGTCCCGGTTTAAAGAATATGAAATCCAGGAAAATTAAAGCTATCATAAGCCATACCGTACTCTTGTTTGCTCGACAAGTAAGTGCTAACCGGGCGTGGCAGGAATTCCGCTTTCGAAGCTGAAAACTGAACTGCAGGGTGAACTCCGCAAGGCATAGACTCGTTGGAATCCTCGTTGAAGGAAGTAGAGCACACGTTGACGGGTCGCCAGGTAGGAGATGAAGAGAAGATGGGAGAAAGAAATGGTTAAAAAAACGCTGTAACTCCTGATTCATTTGAAGGGGTACCTAAAGGTGGGGTGTTTAGAGGGGTAGACTCTTCTTCGCCCATTTAGGAAAATAGCAGTAAAGGATTTCTTCCGTGGCCGTCGTTACGTATCCCATTTACCCATCAGATAACAAAATATAATTAGTGGTGACTACGAGGTTGAAACTAGCAACTCGCTGTTAGACTACCGACGCACATCAAATAACATACTGTAACAAACATGCCTTATAGGAATAAACTAGTCACGCCTTAGGAGTCACATATAAAAAAATGCGCTAAACGCTAATAATGGGAATGCTAAAATATACAGAAGCATAAGCGTACGTCACCCCGGCGCACAAACAAGGCAGTTAGCATATGTAATAACCACATCTTATTATTTTTAGCCAGGACCGGTTCCGGCCGCGCGCCACAGTCTACCGAGGAGCAGTTGTTTCATTCCATATTAGCGGTGAGGAACTTACGCGAGTTTTCTTTTCTATATGATAGAGTTGAAATTAGCTACCAAGTGTTCGAGATGCAAAAAGTGCCACCTAATCTCGAGTTTGAAATATAATTTGTCACTAGGTAGGCCTAAGCTGCTTCGATTTCTTGTTCGATTTATGGGAGGATTGAGGATATTAGAGCCCAGCAGATGGTGATGATGATGATAAATAACAAATAAATGGCAATGTATGTGTAACACCAGGCCGGCTCCAACAACTAACCCGAATTCCAACTAAATGCATCCTTTAAAAATCACATCAGAGTTATAATATGGGCTCTGAAAGCATGCATGATATCCATAAGGATTGTTAGTTGTACTTTTGTAACTTTTTGTAACGTAAAAAATATTTTGACATTTTATTATTGACTTAAATGGTAATAAAAATACTCTATAAATAGAGAAATTAATATAGAAGGTTTATTTGCAACATATTATTTTGTTTCACTGCCGTCTGCACACTTGGTATACTGCGCAGTCGCCTGCTCTGTGCTATGGTGTTATTTACTCGCCTTTTGGCGAAACTGTGCAAACGCATGTTTTCAGTACCATTGTCAATATTGCGAAGCAGTCTGAGAAGATATCTGGGTCAAAAAAACATGCAGCCAATTTGTATAGGGTGGAAAAGGCCATGGGCACAAAAGAAATCGATTTCGGAACATTATCGTTTTCCAGCAGTATTGGAAAAGTTTTTAATAAATGGCTTTTGTTGTGTGTACAGGACCAACGTTAGGGATTAGCGTTTAGCTAGGATATCTTTTTGTTTCAGCTGAAAACCACTTGACTTTCATATTTGCTAATGGTAAAGCTTAAGGTTATTTAGAAACTAAGATAGCCAGTACCTCACTAGTTGAAGGTCCCGGGTGAAGTGCGCTTCCATCATTGGCTTTATCATCACTTAACATCAGGTGAGATCAAGGCACGGTGCTTACCCGTAAATATAAAAAAAAAAAAAAAACTGGCTATCTTATCTTTAACTATCGGAATCCGAACATAACAATGCTACAAACATCGCTGTTATAGCCACACACATAAGATACGCCACAAACATTAAGCAGCTTTTCACTTTCATCATCATCATCATCATCAGCTCATTTTATCTCCCCACTGCTTTCCACGAGCTTTCCCTATGGATGGATAGGGAGAACGGGCCATAAACCACCACGCGGGCTCAGTGCGGATTGGTGGTTGTTAACGACTGCTAATGCAGCCGGGACCAACGGCTTTACGTGCCTTCCGAAGCACGGAGGGCCGTGGAGGAGGTTCCGTACTTATCACTTTATTCTACTTTAATCTGTATAATTATTTATTTCAATCAAATGAGTTGACAATTGAATAACTTATTATAGTAACTAACAATTAACACCTACATGTCACGCTCACCACAGGTTACAGTGATAGACAGCGTATCAACACACTGGTGTCGTAGTGAGACCTAGACCCTTAGCTTAAGCCAATAGTTCTACAAGAACAATTTGTTTTTAATATTCCAGTTAATGTATTAGTCTAGCTAGATACAAAAAACTATTATCAATGTTATGTCATACTGACAATAAAATTTACTCGTAGCATTTTGTTAAAGACAATACAATATGTATACCTCTTTTATGCTGTGTATTATTTTGAGGAGCTCGATGGCGCAGTGGTTTACGCGCCCGGTCTGCGAGTGCTGAGGTTAAGCAACTTTGGCAAAGGCCGGTCATCGGATGGGTGACCAAAAATTGATCATCTCGAGCTCCTCCGTGCTTCGGAAGGCACGTTAAGCCGTTGGTCCCGGCTGCATTAGCAGTCGTTAACAACCACCAATCTGCACTGGGCCCGCGTGGTGGTTTATGGCCCGATCTCCCTATCCATCCATAGGGAAGGCTCATGCCCCAGCAGTGGGGACATAAATGAGCTGATGATGATGATGATGATGATGATTATTTAGTTTTATTAAAAAAAACATTTAAAAAAACCTCTTTTGTGCTGTGTTAAGACCTCAACACAGGTCTTAGACTTCGAAGTCCTGGTTAAACTTCCATCGGGGGAAACATATTGTATTCGATTAGGTTCGTATTAAGTCTTGTTTTAAATCTGAACATTGTTGTTATGGCGACAGAGTTAAATTAAGTGGGGGTCCATTTTTCTGTTCTCTACTTCTTTATTAATGATGAGTTTAGATAAAAAGTGCTTCCATTTTAAGCTTTCATTTCCTATCTGGGTGAAACGATGGCAAAGCTCCTTTCTATTATTAAAAAAAACATAAAATATATAACTTAACTCTCTGTTTACTTCCAGATACCTAATACGAGCGTAGACACGCTCAAAATTGGCAAAACCGAGTCACTGCGTGCCAGCGACGGCTTGTTTGCGAACCGTATTAGAAAAACAGTGGTATAAATATAATATGTATACCTTATATGCCTGTGGATTTCTAGGCGCTGGTTCTACATATATTTACTCATGTGGTTCTACTCTGAACATGGTTGAAGTTGAATTTATGACAACTTTATTAGCTTATTCGACCGCAACATAGTCGCGTCAAGGGATCGTTAAATCACGTAAACCAATTTTTTAAACATAAAAATCTATACGTTAGAGACGCTTCAAGGACGCTTCGTATTAATTGTTATCCATTAATTGTACAATTCAATTGAAGACAAATTTAAATTGATTTATATGACTTTCTTATTTTAATTTTCAATATTTTGATTTAAGACATTGATTTTTTAACAATAGTTATTTTTCTTTGTTTGTAAATTAAATTTTATTATAATGTAAAAAAAATTACAATTGTGACTTGAATGTAACAAACGTTGTTACATTTGTGGCCAATAAATTGAATTGTAATTAGAAATAGGTGAATATTAATTGTGTGAACTCTCTGACATCCAACTTTTTCGGTATAACATATAACGACTTCTACAAATAATACAAATAAGATGGTGGAAACTGGCCAGAGGAACTTACAACAAGTCCCACCATACCACCAATCATAGCACAATATACTATCTATACGGATACGTAAGTACCCTCCTGGCCCAAACCTATCACATGCCTACTATAATTATTATAGTAGGCATATGATACTGAGCCTCGGAGGCTGTGTGCAAAGCGCTCGACCCGATAACCGAAGGTCATGGGTTCAATTCCCGATCGGGCAAAGTGTGTTTTGGATTTCACCACCACCAATATCCATTAATTTTAGCAATGATATGATTTTAATGGTGGAGGCTTTTCCCCAATAGTGGGACAGTATATTAGCTATTCACGTACTTACTACGAGTATAATAAGACGTTTGAGGCATAGCAACCGCACTGTGAGCATTACACCTCCCGAGCACCGAACGCGGGCCGCATGTCAATGGGTAGCTGTGTTGACCGCGCCGTCAGCCCACGCATCAGCTGTCCGCCGCATGCGCAAGGAATATCAAACTTCAATTAAAAATGCACGACAAGTAGGCCAAGAGCTGTTCGTGTACACAGTACAGACTAAACTAAATTTACTTGCTTTTCTCAAGCTTTCGGTTTTAAATCGGAAATCCTAAGTGAGCACTACTCATTCGAATGAAAATATGAGATGACCAACTCATATTGTCATCTGACATTATACCTCAGTCTCATCAATCACACCGGAACCTGTATAGGATACGAAACATCAGTACTATTAAACGCGAGTAACGATTATATTCGATAAATAAACATTAAATGAAGGCAAGGAAGTTGTAAAGGACGCAGACTTGGTTCTAAGTGCTATATATTCCAGACAACGTTAAGATAAATAATTTCGATATAAATAAATATAAGATAGCATTTAAACAGTGTAAAGACAGTAAGATTCTTCTTTAACTTTTGATATGTCCAAGCGCAGTGTGGGCGGACTTCCAACAAGGTGGAAGCCGCTAGATGCGAACACCACAAAACCGGTCGTTGTGGAGATCCTTGGGGGAGGCCTTTGTTCAGCAGTGGACGTCTTTTGGCTGAGATGATGATGCGCGAGCGCTGATCAGCGCCACCAAACAATTAAATACTATTGTGTCTACCTAAGTATGCTTAATCCGTTGTCTGCCAAGAATCGTTCAGGAACAATTATTAAAATCAAAGTGGACTATGGCTCACAAGCGGCTGAGTAAAATGGGAGACATAATATAAGATGAAGTAAGTAAGTAAAAGTGAACAGCCCATAACTGTCCTAATGCTGGGCAAAGGCCTCCATCATTGAACCAGCAGTGGGGACATAAAATGAGCTGATGATGATGATGATGATGAAATTACCAAAATAGAGTATGTAACTAAATTAATGTACATTATTATTGTACATTATTATTATGACCAATAATTAATCAACGTTGGAATCACAACGTCATCATTATAGTAATGCAATTTAGTAGTTTTTTTGAACCGCTGGCATGGGTGGTTGGTATCACTTTAAGTGGTTGTACACAAATACATAAAACTACATAGCAATATCCCTTGAACACAATGTAAAGGAGCGTCCAGCCGGACTATATGACAAAAGATGTTACATAGCATAGTTTATGTACCATGTTTTATTAGTGTGGACGATAAGTGTCAATAAAACAACCTTTAACTTTTAGTTTTGTCATAAAGCATAAGTTATATAAAATGTTACTTAATATAGACTCACCTTAAGAAGTTTGACCTTTTCTCTTTGTTGAGTAGCAGTAGGTATCGCGAATGCAAAAAGTAAATTTGTACACTCCACAACATTTTTCAGCATCTATTCAATCCCACTGTTTACATAATTTCTAACTTTTCGTTCGTTAAGAAAAAGTAATAAGCTCATTCAACTTCGACAAGCCACCATTATGGCGCGAGCCCTCCTCGCCCCGGGCCTAGCCATAACGGCTATGATCAGAAAGTCTCGCAGAATACTAATGAGCTGCCGGCCGGGAACAGGCAAATTAATTAATTAGCTCGTTATGCAACACAGGTGCTTAGCGAAGGTCGAAAAACAATCAACTTCACATTACAAGTACTTATATATAAAAAAATGTTTTCACTTACTAGTTTCACTAGTTTTACGCATCATCATCGACTTAAATTGCTTTACCACAAAACTATGGCTAAAGATAGACATTGCTTTAACAAATGCTGTCTCTTTTTAGCTAATACTTTTAGACAGAGACAGTATATTTTAAACACGTATTTAGCCATTGTTTAATTTAAACACTGTTTTGCAGTAAAAGGAAAAATGTCCCAGTACTGGGCTGGGTTTAAGTGTACCTGACTAGCTACCACGACCGTCTAGTGGATAGACCACCGGTCCCAGACCCAGAGGTCCCGAGTTTTATTCCGAGCGAGGACTACATGTTTGTGTACTAAGTTTGTTTGGTGGTAGGGCTTGTTTGTCCGCTTGGCTAGATACCACCATTAAATCTGAAAATGTCGCCATAACATCAATGTTAGTAGCATGTTGCGTTCCGACAGCTAGAGATAAGATAGCCAGTGCCTCAGTAGTTGAGGATACCGAGTGAAGTCCGCTTCCACCATTGGCCTTATCATCACTTAACATCAGGTGAGGTGAAGGTCAAGTGCTTACGTGTAAGGTATTGTAAAAAATTGAACAACAACACATGGGGAGCTCGGGACCATAACCCATAACGCTGGCCCAGTGGATTAAGTCTTACCTAGCATAGCTTCTTATTTTACCCAAACAGTCGAGTTTAATATAAGTAACAAATCTACATTAACAGTATCCTGCGAAAGCAACAAATAAATAAAGATCTAAACAATACCTACTTGAAAAAAGACGACGACTCTTTTAACTGAGGTCTCAGTAGCTAAGAGTTGCTCGGATTGCGAAAGGTCGTCAGTTCGAGTACCACTTGAGGCAAGCCGCCTTTTCCTTTAAATATAGCGTCGTGAATGCAAAATAACAATTTAAAATGAACAATGTTAGAATGATTAAAATTGTAGAGCGAAATTGTGAATCCAATGGTATACCTTGCCTTATTTTAACATCATCATCATCATCTTCATCATCATTTAGCGTCACTGAAGGTACGCTACTGAAGTTTGGAGATCCGTACACAAAAGTGTCAGCGGTCCCATTTTATTTTTTTATTTTAACGAAACAGTTAAAATTAAACACTTCTCACGAATTTACCGGCCTTTCATTTTAGATATTATTTATTTTACCATGTGACCTTGGATCTTTTTTTGAACTTGTGATCTTATTTAATTCTCGAGCCATATTTTTTGAAGCGCTTATCGAAGTATAGTACAGTTTAATAGTTGAAGAAATCTTTGAATTATACGAGTATATACTCTTAGATGGAAGAGCTCGATGGCGCAGTGGTTAACGCGCTCGGTCTGCGAGTGCTGAGGTTAAGCAACTTTCGCAAAGGCCGGTCATCGGATGGGTGACCAAAAATAAATCATCTCGAGCTCCTCCGTGCTTCGGAAGGCACGTAAAGCCGTTGGTCCCGGCTGCAGTAGCAGTCGTTAACAACCACCAACCCGCACTGGGCCCGCGTGGTGGTTTATGGCCCGTTCTCCCTATCCATCCATAGGGAAGGCTCGTGCCTCAGCAGTGGGGACATAAAATGAGCTGATGATGATGATACTCTTAGATGAGAAAAAACAGTACCTAGTACATAATACGAATGTCTCAACATGTTCACTGAATACATACTAACACCGTAGTGTCTCCAATCGCATTTATATATAGCCCGATTAGCCGCCGTTCGGCATACAGACAAACATACAATGACAGTGTGTAATGTACTTTATAAAGGCTGTCGGGTGTATGAAGCATACATACTAAACGGGAAACGTTTCTCTTCGTGCGGTTTGGTTGTCGCAACTGCTTACAACAACGTCGACAAACAGTCTATTGTTTATTTCTTTTAAGTTAATATGTCTCGGTGGCCGTGTGACGGAGAGACGAAACGCTCGGCCTTATAAGCGAAGGGCCTGGATTCAACTCCTAGGTCATGCAAAGTGTAAAATGTTCAAATCATTTTTAACGCAAATTTTTTGTTGCGAACAAATTACAAAAACACAAATGTTGAAAAAATTTCCACGAGCAGAAGGGTGCAGGTTCAAATCCTGCTCGTGGAATTTTTTTCAACATTTGTGTTCATGCAAAGTTTGTCTTTTAATGCATAGCCCGGTTTTATGATCATTAAACATTTAGCAAGCGTGAGTAAGGCCCATCAATGTAACGATAACTTAATTTCAATGATGGAGGCCTTTGCCCAACAAGAGGACAGTAAACGCTATAATCATCATCATCATCATCATCATCAGCTCATTTTATGTCCCCACTGCTGGGGCACGAGCCTTCCCTACGGATGAATAGGGAGAACGGGCCATAAACAACCACGCGGGCCCAGTGCGGATTGGTAGTTGTTAACGACTGCTAATGCAGCTGGGACCAACGGCTTTACGTGCCTTCCGAAGCACGGAGGAGCTCGAGATAATACATTTTTGGTCACCCATCCAATGACCGGCCTTTGCGAAAGTTGCTTAACCTCAGCACTCGCAGACCGGGCGCGTTACCCACTGCGCCATCGAGCTCCTCCTATTCATTTGATTTTAATTAATTAATTAGATTAGGCCACGGCAGCGGAGGCAGTTGTTTGCCCTGCAGTGACATAACATGGAATCAAAGACAAAGTGTTGAAAAATTCCACGAGCGGGATTTGAGCGTAAAATTATATGTAAATAATAATTTATCTTAATTAATTATTTCGTAGGCATCGTAATTAGGTTTAGGTGTTATTAATTTAAATATGTACAAAGATTTGATTCCTGTGTTCCTTTTGAACACGACCGCGCTCCTGAAATCGAATAAGGTACTCAGGGTTTAAAATACATATCTTTAAGATCATTGCTATTAACACATTTATTTATTATTATATGAAAAAGCCAAAAAGCTTTTCACCGCTATTCAGCATTGTAAAGCGCAATCTCTTAGCACAAGAACAAACTATCTTTTTATTAGTATGATAGTTAACAATTAATGTTATCTTTTTTTAGTATTTGTGTATAATGTTAATTTGTTGACAGTATTTAATGTATGGCTGTGAGGTTTGGACACTTACTCAAAAAGAAGAACATAAACTCCTAGTCACGAAGAGAAAGGTACTTAGGAAGATCTTGGAGCCAGTGCAGCGAGACGACGGCAGCTGGAGGGTTCGAATTAATGTTGAAATTGAAGAACTAGTGGCCGAGCCCAACATTATCGCTTAAATTAAGATACATAGGCTTTTCTGCCACGTAAAACAGATGGAAAATGATCGCTCGTTGAAACGCGCACATGCTGGGCGTCCGTAGACCAGTCGGTCGCCCACGTTACCGCTGGAGGGATGAAGTTCTAAAGGCTAGGTCCTTTAAAAAGCTTCACGTAGACAACTGTTAAGAAGCAGCTCAGAACTGGGACCAGTGGCGCCGACTTGTATCAGAGGCCAAAGCTCGCTTGGGGCCACAGCGCCAGGTTAGTAAGTAAGTATTTATTTTATGTTTTTTAATTATAAGTTTACATATTCTCCTCATGTTCACCTATCCAAGCGGTGTAAATGAGATGTTTCTAGAACGCAACGTGAACACAAAGCGTGTACAAATTTTTTTTTTTATAAATATAGAATCTGCAGCACTTTATAAACTAAGTTATTACATTGTTTACTTAACCTACTGCCAATTACAGATCCCTACTTTGTAAAAGTATTTATTTAATATGTCGCTTAAGCGAATTAGAAAACAAAACAGACAGACAACACAATAATTTAGAAACGGCATAAACAATTTAAAAAACAAATACTTAAGTTAAAAGGGCAGGGAAGGGCAAATACAATACAAAAAAATAAAATAATAAAAACAAATAACAAAATAAGAATAAAAACAGCGGTATGCACCGAGCAGTGTTTGAGCGTGTGAGTGTGTGAGTATGTGGTATGTGTGTTTGTGAATGTGTGTGTGTAGTGTAAAATGGATGTTAAATGTGGTGCATGAGGGTGCATGGATGTGCGTATAATATGCTTGTGGGTGCTCTTTATCATCAGTCTGGCAGGCAGGGGCAATTCAGAAGTCTAAATGTGAATAAAAAGTGTGTAGTGTGAGCTTATGAATTTACTAATATAGTTGAGATTTGTTATTTGAAAGATGGTTTATTAAGGTGGAAGATATCGATAGACGAGAAAGTTTCGTTATAACTATTGAGTGATCAGTAAATAATTGAATTTTGAGCGTAGTTAGAGTGGCTAAGTGGTACATGAAAAAGAGGGGTATGTCTAGTGCGCTTTGTCGGTGTTCTAATTTACAGAAAGAGAGATAATAACTGAGACAGAACAATCAGTCTTATCATTACAGACATCGTGGAGAGTACGGCGATCTTTGAACTGCATTTTAACTTATGAAACGTACACGATTCCTCGTAGTTGATTTTCTTGTACTGAGTCCGATAATTTAATGCTTTTATAAACCTAGATGTAATCGTTCGATTGATTCGATATATGTCATGTAATTAGGGTTTCACAAGTTACTGCAGTATTCTTAAAAACTGCGGACGTATGAAAAGTATAAGTCCTTAATGCAATCAGTATCCGAAAAGGGACGACTGACACGCAAGACAAAACCAAAGTTCTTGTACGCTTTGGTGATCATAGCATTTTTGTGATCAGACATCAACATTTCTAGATCTTTAGCGACATTAGTGCGTTTTAAAGACACGTTCTCAAGACTGTACTGGTGAGTAAGTATGTTTCTATTACAAAATATTTAGCAACGTTGACTCCATACGATTAATATGATAATATTTGCACAACTGATTTAGGTCACCCTGAAGCTTCATGGCATCTTCAATAGTTTTTATATACGCGTAAATCTTTGAGTCATCCGCATACATTAGGAATTTAGCAAATCGAAAACAGTTTCCCACATCATAATAAATGCGATGCGTACAACAAAGGCCCCAGGATTGAGCCCTGAGGGACTCCAGATGGGACTTGCACGAAGTCAAAGCTATGTCCAGCCACAACTACAGCCTGTGAACGATTTCGTAGATACGATTCAACCCAACGAAGAAGGCTTCCACGAATTCAACAAATCCTACAATCCTAAACAGCGAGTTTCGTTATTGATAATTCCGAACAAAATGCGAGGTTCGTGTCCCGTAGCTCCATTGTATCGACTCGAGCCGACGGCTTTGGGTGTTACGTGTAAATCGTTAACGATGAGGGCTCACACTTCACAGCTAAGTAACAAGTAATAAGTAACTGGAGACTCGGACCTTGAATTCTATCTAAATCTTAAAATAGGAATATGAAATAATTATTTGGCTTTTAACCACACTATAAAATTGCCGTCTCCGAAGCCCTTAGTAAGCAATAAAAATTGGTTTAATTTGATTTGAGATAAACATGCAAAAATATGACATATAGTTACAATTAACTTAAATTAAGCTTTAACTATGATGCATTTCACTTTTGTGTCTGTTTACAATGTGTGCCCCTGCTAGGAATCAAGCCCTCTAGGTCCTCTGACCTCTAGGTCTGAAACCGATGATCGAACTAACAAGATAGACACAGACTACACAATCGATTTAATACACTATTAGATACTGATACACTAAAATTATACAAGTGAATACATACATAATGGAATGCCATACATAATGGCACTTTACGACTGACGATTGTCACCAGCGCATATTAACAATTGCGCCAATTCAACTAAACTATAACTGAAAACAAAAAAAACTGAGCAGCACGTGAAACGACCAGCCGCCATTATAATTTATAAGGCAACCCGCAGACAAAACAAGTTCCTTGTGACACACTTCCAGTAAAATTAAAGATGGCGGCCATGCCTTGTGCTGGCTTAGTGCGTTTATAATAATATATGACCTTCGCGATCATTTTTATTGGTCGTTCGTATGGAAATCGGCGATAGGCCGGTTTAGCGGCGCCAGGCGCGTTTGGCTTGTTAGGGCGGCCGAGCGAGCGCGACTTATAGCGTCCGTCGACTTGTGAAAAATATTAAAAATCTATTTATTCAGGGTGTCCTAAGCACGGCACAGACTGATACGGAAAATAGTGTAGTCTAGTTTTTCTTTTACGATCTTCCTCTACTTATCTACGTACAGATGGACCATGCAAAATCTAAAATTGTAAAGCATAACAATTACCTACTACCACTTTAAGCCAACGATATATAAATCTGATTGAAAAATATAAAAAAAGAAGAGTGCAATAAAATTGCTAAATTATTAATAAAACACTAAAAAGTGGCAGATTTCATTTTTATACAACTCAGTAGAGTAGTAGGTAGATAGGTAGTAAGTATTTTTTGATTAATTCACTTATAAACCATACGTAATAAATACAATAAGAAAGTACATACAACAATCACCATAATATACCTCGTCTTCGTCGTCGTGCGCATGTAAGAGCCCTAATATTAGTGCGTGGTTTCTAATGCCTCTGCCAATATCTTTTTTGTGTATTGTTGTGTTAACTTCGAGTTTTTATAGGCATAGAATCTTTTTGTGGTCGTTAATGATACAACTTGGTCAATATTTTGATATCCCGTCCACCAACGGCGGACTTGTTTGGGATATCTTTATATTTTAAGTATCCAATTTATAAATAATAACTTATCATATTGTAATTTGTATTGTAAACAGGTTAAATTATAGAAATTCACTTAGGCCTATACGGGAGTAGGACTTCAGGGCCTATATATATGTTGGTGATGATGACCGTACACAGAAACATTTGTATATTAAGTCAGCTACCTGAAGAGCTCGATGGCGCAGTGGTTAACGCGCCCGGTCTGCGAGTGCTGAGGTTAAGCAACTTTCGCAAAGGCCGCCGGTCATCGGATGGGTGACCAAAAATTTATAATCTCGAGCTTCTCCGTGCTTCGGAAGGCATGTAAAGCCGTTGGTCCCGGCTTCATTAGCAGTCGTTATCAACCACCAATCCTCACTGGGCCTGCGTGGTGCTTTATATGGCCCGTTCTCCCTATCCCATCCCGTGCCCCAGCTGTGGGGACATAAAAATGAGCTGATGAAGATGATGATAATGAAGTCAGCTACTAAGCTTGTTGGCATTTTTTACATGGTTGTGTAGCAATGTTTCTATAAAAAATTAGGTTGCATATAACAGTATTAATGTACGTTGTGGGCTTGACGGTCGAGCGAGCGAGATTCCTTGAAGGACTTGCCGTAAACCTTTGCCCAATAGAAGGATACCAAGGTTTGGATTACGAAATCACATACAATAAACGTTACCGCAGATAGTATTTTCTTATGTCCTAGCTCTTTTATATTCCTTGTGAATATGTCTTGCTCAGTCCTCATTAAAAATGATAAGCCCTAGAAGGCTTAGAAATAATAAGGGCAAAGAGACCACTACGGTTTGTAAACTAGTATGGAAGGAAGGTAGGAAGGAGGAGCTCAATGGCGCAGTGGTTAACGCGCCCGGTCTGCGAGTGCTGTGGTTAAGCAAATTTCGCAAAGGCCGGTCATCGGATGGGTGACCAAAAATTTATCATCTCGAGCTCCTCCGTGCTTCGGAAGGCACGTAATGCCGTTGGTCCCAGCTGCATTAGCAGTCGTTAACAATCACCAATGGGCCCGCGTGGTGGTTTATGGCCCGTTCTCCCTATCCTCCATACGAAAGGTTCGTGCCCCAGCAGTGGGGACATTAAATGAGCTGATGATGATGATGATGATGATGGAAGGTTTGTGGACAAATAACTTGTTAATCTATCATTTCACCATCTATAAAGTACTTCTGTAAAAGCAACTATCATGATTTAATAATAATATCTAATCACTGATTATGGAAGCTCACACCCAACGGGCCAGCTCCGAAATCCACAACATTACGAACTCATTTGGAAACAAACATTACCCCGGGCGGGATACCCGGGGATTATACAAATTGCCGAATAGAATTTAACGATACGGTTATCACTTCATGAGCGGAATCTCTGCACTGATGGCAACTGGATCTGCATTAATGAATGCTCTCCGCGTTATTGCCACTGCAGTAAAGAGGATGGAGTGCTTTCAACATTTTAGTAATTCTGCAACTGCTTATGCACTTAAATATTTTTTGCGTAAATGACTCAAAGTTAGACAACCAAAAGCGATAGCTTTTACCTACAAATATATCAACGGGCTCCTTCCATGTCCAACATGCGCACGTAGGATAATGCAGTCACATGAGGGCGCACAAGTAGACAAATCAGAGGGCCTACCACGAACCACATTTGACGTATTGCCTCCCTGTCACACTTACGCACGAATTTACAATTGCGACAGAGAGGCAACACGCCGAACGTGGTACGTAGTAGGCCCTCAGATCGGATCCAGCAACGATTGCAGTCACTGTGGCCGAGATTAGTCAACTGGTATCATCATTATCAATTCTTATCAGATAAGTAATAAATTCTTAGTAAGTATGAAAGCTGTACTTAGTGAGGAGCTCGATGGCGCATTGGTTAAAGCGCCATCGAGCGATTGGTCTGCAGTTGCTGAGGTCATGAGCAACTTTCGCAAATGCCGGTCATCGAATGGGTGACCAAAAATTTATCATCTCGAGCTCCTCCTTGCTTCGTAGGGCACGTAAAGCCGTTGGTCCCGGTTGCATTAACAGTCGTTGAAAACCACCAATCCGCAATGGGCCCGCGTGGTGGTTTATGGTCCGTTCTCCCTATCCATCCATTGGGAAGGCTCGTGCCCCAGCAGTGGGGAGATTAAATGAGCTGATGATGATGATGAAGTAGTAAAGTAAATAGCCTATATCTGTCCCATGGCTAGGCAAAGGCCTCCATCAATAAAATCATCTCTACGCGGGTCGGTGATTACAAACCCCGGCTATGCATCGAAATATTCGAAATAGACTATGCCCGACCTGGGATTTGAACCCGGTACCTTCGGGGAGATTTAAAATACGTACGTAACGTTTACCATCGCACCACCCGCCAAAGAAGCAGAGCTTACCACTTGCTACTCCACATGCCACATCCAGGTATCAAACCTGGAAGCACAGAGCAACGCGGACTTCGCGCTCCTTCCGCAGACCTGTAGGATGAACAGGCTCTTTTCAAGAGGTATTTGCCGTGCGCTATAACATTAGCTTCTTCAAGAAGCGAGTAAATAGGTCTCTCAAAGTCCGTAACGCATAGATTAGTTTACCGACTTTCTCCATAAAAAAAATATGAAAATCAATAGAAATATATAAGAGATTCAGGCTTGGCGGCGGCGGATTAGGCTTCGAGCGTAAAGCCGTTGGTCCCGGCTGCATTAGCAGTCGTTAACAACCACCAATCCGCACTGGGCCCGCGTAGTGGTTTATGGCCCATCCTCCCAATCCATCCACAAGGAAAGCTCGTGCCCCAGCAGTGGGGACATAAAATGAGCTGATGGTGATGATGATTCATCATCATCATCTGCGTTCATCAGAACGCAGTACAGTCAGCGGAGAATTCCGAATTCCGCTGACCACTTTCGTACTACGTCATAATAGCTCTGCTAGATGTTGACAAGCGCCTGTTAGATTATTTAGTTGGGTTGACAAAGTATCAGTACTGTATGTCAATGTAAAAATATTAATATTAGTACTTTTCAATATTATTATTTTTTTATATTTTGTGTGCTGATTTGTCATTGAGGGTGTCCTTTTATGACAAGGAGGACAATTTCCAATATGTGACGCTGTAAAAAAGGAAGAAAAGTAATCGCAGGTTATCAATCAGAATAAATGATTTTTAATTTTGTTTACTTATGTGAATTAAATGTGATTATTCAGTTAAAAGTCCTATTGACTGTATCCAATCTATTAATAACAAATCGCGAAAGTTGGATGAACGTTCCATGAAAAGTTAGAAAACAATAACATTTTCCTCATTCCTCGACAACAAACAAATGAATAAAACATAAGCTTTGAACAATGACTGGCAACATTCATTCATTCATTCATTACAGATTATTGGTTTTTTTTTGTTGTTGTATAGGAGCATGATATCATTTGTGGCCTGAAACACCTGGTTTACACAAGTGTTGCGTTCAATAACATGAATGGTAAGAATTTCCAAAACGTGTATTTATAATCATAATAACAATGATTTATCATTCATAATTTTTTTATTGTTTTTTAGACTGATTAAACAAGTATATCCTTGATGGCCGCTGGGGCGGACAGTCCTCGAGTGGCACCGAGCGTACCGAAAAACGCTGTGTGGACAGGCCTCCAACAAGGTGGACCGACGATCTGGTAAAGGTCGCGGGAAGCCGCTGAATGCGAGCAGCACAAAATCGGTCGTTGTGGAGATCCTTGGGCAAGGCCTTTCTCCAGCAGTGGACGTCTTTGGCTGAGATGATGAAACAAGCATATGGTCCGCCTGACAATACACCACCTTAGGTGTAACTCACGCGTTGCCGACCTGCCGATAGTAACTATGCCTCTTCATAATAATTTTACTCAATTTCGTTATCTTTCACACCGGAACAGAACTAATTGTGTAGGTTATTCTTTACTCCCTTAAGGTGAATACTGGTGATTGCCAAACCAGTGATCCCAGTCACTCTAGCAACACGTGAAGGGAATGTACAGTGGTTCATGACCCTCCATATCCCGATTCCCTGTCGAGTCTGTATTAGTGGATAGGCCCCTCCTCCTCCCGAATCCCTGTCGAGACCCTCGGGTCTGGGCAGGGAGGTGGGAACTGGAGTGGAGAACGACACATAACTGGGCGACGATTGAAGTAAAAAAAGGCCTGGTCCCCTGGGGACCTAGTACGAGTTTTGATTGCCATTCGATCACGTTATCAAAGATGAGAATGAGCATGGCAAATCTCAAACTTTTTGCGTTTGTCACCAGAAGGGGGTTGGCTTCAGTATGCTATGACCAACTTATTGTAATGCCAACCATATTTTTAGCAAATAAAAACCTGTATTCTATTCTATATCGCAAAACAAAACTCGCTCTAGGCATTCAGATCATAGGAACTCCCTAACGAGCATCGTAGAGCCCCATCCTCAGCTTTCAGTGTTCAGTTTCTGCCAGCCACCACAAGCAGGTCGTCACTCCCCCTGGCTGAAGGGCTTTCCAGGGTTATATACGTGATCCAAAAACACTTGAAACGATACAGATGCTTGCAAAATTAAATAAAAACCAACTTCATTAAAACTTCATTCAAAACTAATTTTTAAAAGGTCTCGTATCACTGATTAATAAGATACGATAAAAAGAAAGAAGTGTATTAAAATTGCACTCGGTACAAGAAGTTTTTATGAAACACTCGAATCACTGATTAATGAGATACCAACGCGCTGAATATACACGGCATAGGAACAATTTTAGCATTAGCATTTGTTGTATTTCGACAGTAACATGTAAGGTAGCCCGGGCAGTTGAGGATCCCGGGTGAAGTGGACTTACTCATTGGGCTTTACGTTTGGGTCCTTCCTTATCCTTGGGTTTAGTGCGTTACTTACTATCAAGCAAGATGAAGCCTAAGCATTTTCCCGTTGTAAAGTAAAACAAAAGAAATATTAATTGCGAAGTAACTTTCATTCACTTTGTTTCAGTTTATTTGTAAGGTTGAGACGCACTTAGTATTCCATCTCATATTTCTTGCGCCCATCTTTGCGGGACTTTGGAAGTGAAACAATGTTTGGAGGACAAATTAATAGGATAATGTGAAATAGAGAAACGTCTCGGTGGTAGCAAGTAGCAAAGATATCAGTAGGTTCTGTGTATAATTTGAAGGAATTTTCATCGTTGTTGTATCCTATAATGCTTAAGTATAAGTTGTATGTGATATAACCAGTTGTAAGTTAAAGGCAGGTAAAACTATTGGTTCCGGCCGGTTGCATTAACGACCCAACCCAAGTGGTGGTTTATGGTTCCATTCTTAGAAAGAAAAGAAAAAATATTTATTAACAAACACACACTTACACGATACACGAAAAGAATAAGGTAGACAGTAAACAGGACAAGAAAAATTAAAAAAAAACACAAATAGTAATAAAAATAAAACAAGAGTGTGAAGTTAATGGGCCCTGTCTCAGAAGGGGGGACAAAAATAAGCTGATGATGATGTAAATTAAAATGGTTCTAATTGTAAAGATACCTTGTTCTCTATTGTCATCGGTGTAAGGACGATATTCCTGCGCACACTTTCAGAACAATAGAACAGTACGAATTGTGGACCGCATCATTTTAATTAAAATTCATCTCACTCGCCGATGTATTTGCAGAATTGATGCCAAGGCTCTATTTGAACAAGCGGCTGTTAATTATAGACGTTTTGTATAATCGGGCAGCAGCCTTCACGTGGACTGCCAAATTCATTGTTGCCATTTCGCCTCGCAACAATTGTTTGCGGCAAACAAATTTTGGTATACGTTGTTTGTGTTCTGCTCACAGGGCAGGGGTTACCTTTGAACCGAGAGTAACATTGATGTTGTTTGGACTTCTCGTAATTACTATAGAAGACAACTTCAAACAATATCAATGTTACTTTGAACGGGGTCACTTTGAATCAATAGTATCATTAATGTTGTCTGTACCTGACTTCTACTTAGGAGACAACTTCAATCGACGTCAATGTGGCTTTCATTATCAAATCTCCTATTGAAGACGACTTCAAAGAACATTGAAATTATTATTGTTATTCGCTGTATGCGATAATAATGCCTTTGCCCACTTTTGTATCAACATGTTTTCTAAGTTTTTTTTAAATGATATGTTTTAGTAATTATGTTTTATCTATATATATGTAACTATTACCATAGTAGAATAAAACACGTATTTTCGGTGACTCGGCCCCGAAGCGAGCGATATTTGCCTAAACATGTAGGGCTGTCGCTTTTAATTTATTCAATAGTTAAAAACGGAGGATCAATCTCTATACAAAAAATGAGGGCTATCCCATGTAGGGATCTTAAATTACAAAGTTTGTTGAAGTATTTTTAATAATATAATATAGCTCCTGGTCTATGCATAAATTTAATAATGACTACAATTCTTTTATTCCAGTTTGGTAATTTGAATGAAGAATGTATGTATGAAGATACCATACTTATGCTATTAGGTACTCTCGATTATAAGTAAGGAGCTACTTTGTACACTTAATAGAATAGGATATAATAGAATAGAATATCATTTATTTCTAATAAAATATGGTAAGATAATAACTGCCGGTATGATTCTGAAGTTAGTCACACTATAACTAAACGCCTTGAACGCTAGGGTTCTCCATTTTAGCAGCTATATAGCAGCAGATCAGAGCAGTTTTTAAAGAGATACTGTTCGTCATATGTGGCCTTTGTAGCGTAATCGATTTTTAGGGTCGGCGAGAAACTTCCTTATTTATAATAATAATAACAAACATTTATTCCGCTTTTAAACACAGGACAAACATAAAAAATATACATAAATGTTAAGAATAAGCTTGAAATTAAAAATAAAAAGTTAACATTTCACAACATAACTACAACAAAAATAAACAGAAATAAATACACTAAAAGCCGAACGGGCTGATCAGCTCAGCTGAATGTTATGGCTGATGCCTCAACGCTGGTATTCTGCTGGACCCCTGACAAGGGAGGAACTCAACATAACAAAGGTGAAGGTGATGGTATGTTGTGCAGAAATACATCGTGTAGTATATTATACAACGTGTAACAGGAAGGTTTGGTAAAAATTAATAGATCCAAAGTGTATCCGATTTAGATCTTGTATGTGTTGTTATTAAGACATAATTATTAACTTTAATTTGTCATGTAATTGTAAATTAACTATTTATATGAGTGAAGGCATGCGCGTCGGGCGCGCATAAGCAAGCAGCAGTGATCATAAATGTAAGTACACAGAGGTTACTAAACCACTAGGGCTGTGACTTGTTTATTTTGATGTGTCGTCACAATAAAATATTTAATTAAAAATTGTATAACAAATTAAAGTTAATAACTATGTCTTAGTAACTCTGCATACAAGATCTACATCGGATACACTTTGGATCTTTTCATTTTGACCACACCTTTCTGTTACACGTTGTAATATAGTCGTAACTACGAACATCTTCAGAGAGTATTTAGAAGAGAGGGCATCCTCGTCTCTTGCTAGATTGTCCGAGGCATTGGAATCGGTTTCGAGAACGGAACAACCCGATAGACAGATTTAGAAAATTGAAAATTTTAAAATTGCTCGAAATTCTAAAATTGGGAAAGTGGAAGAAATGGTAATTGTTGAAAGTTGAAAGTTTATTAATGCAATTAAAGGCACCTATGAATGGAAGGACACATTTTTCTTTTGTCATAATATTTAAAACTTGTACTACGAAGAAAAGTACTAAAATTGTGTTAAAACAATTACATTTATACGTTTTCAAAGCTATATTTAAGTCTAGAAAACAAATCTTCATGCGATTCTATAATTAAATATTCGCTTTTGTTTCAATTACAAGTGGACTAGAGTTCTAATTAGCGCCCTGTAGTAACGACGAACACAAAGAAAAATAGAAGTTTATAAATTGTGTGAAGTTGGCTCCGCGACGCCGCCCGCCCTCCCTCCCTCCCGCCCCGGCAAGTTTTAATTAATCCGCCCAACTTATGAAGAACAACCTTCCTCTATTACCAGTTAGAAGTGAACAGTAGATCAACTTTTTAGTATGAGTATTTATGAGTATTTTAACCACCTCTATGGTGTAGTGGTTAAGATCACCGGTTTAGACCCAAAGGTCCCGGGTTCGATTCCCAGCGGGAGGTACATATTTGTGTACTCGGTTTGGTTGGTGATAGAGCTTGATTGTCAACCTGGCTAGCTACCACCATCTTATCTAAATATGTCGCCATAACATTTGCTAACATTGTTGTGTTCCGGCAGCTAGAGATAAGATAGCCAGTGCCTCAGTAATTGAGGATTCCGGGTGAAGTGCGCTTCCATCATTGGCCTTATCAACACTTAACATCAGGTGAGGTGAAAGCAAAGTGCTTACCCATGAGATATTTAATAAAACTCCTACTGGTAAAACAAAGCAGACGACAAAAGGCAAACGTGTCCTTTTAACCTATGAAGGTACTCATGACACATTAAACATGTTTTGTATCTTTGTAACTACTAACTTGTAAATTAGCATGCCACCTAGACTATATATTATACTAGCGGCCGCCCGCGGTTTCACCCGCTTGGTTACCGTTCACGTAGGAATATCGGGATAAAAAGTATCCTATGTGTTAATCCTGGTTATAAACTATCTGTATGCTGAATTTCATCCAAATCCATCAGCGCGAAGAAGCAACAAACATACACACATACACACAAATTTTCGCATTTTTAATATTAATGTGATTATATTATACTAGTGGTCGCCCAGCAGTGGTCGAAATTAGACCGCAATTTTATTAAGGCTGCACGGATTCTATCCTAAGCAATTAAAAATTAAAAAATATAGAATGTGGATTGGCATTGACAGATGTCGGCCGCATTAAAGACAACAATACGTGTGTGTCAAATATATGGTAGTGTGTGTAATGTTGTTTTTGTTGATTTAATGTATTTTTTACGCACAATTAAAAAAAATATTATCATTCGGATAACCTTCTCTATATAAACTATAAGTGAGCGAAATTACATACTCCTCCGTCCGCGCAATTTTCGTAAAAACGGGTACAAAGTTTTTGCTTCACGTATTAATATATAGAGTGGGAATTCTTGTAATGGTTGGAGCCATAAACTATTTTATTATTATTAGTATTAAACAAAACAAAACAATAATAAAACCCTTCAGTGTTAATCTTAACTTCACTTGACTATGTCACAGAGGTTTTCATTCAGCATCAAAGGGCCCAAATTAAGTTTACCTACTTTCAGCGGGAGCCTTGAAAAATACGCCAGTAATTTCTGGAGACGAGGTTAATGGCGAAGTTTGAGTCAGCGGGCCTTTACAGCACTTTAGATAACTATGACCTAATTTTAAGAAAATGTACTTGTCATATATTTTACAAATTTTACATGCACGTACACAGGTTTTTTTCTCTTATTATAATGATACTGACTTTATCAGGTTAACGGCAAAATTGCTAAAACAAAAACTCTGTGGTCTAGTGGTTATTAAGACCACCAGTTTAGACCCAGAGGTCCCGGGTTCGATTCCCAGCGGGGGGTAGGTACATGTTTGTGCACTCGGTTTGGTTGGGGTAGGCTTGTTTGCCCGCTTGGCTAGCTACCACCGTCTTATCGAAATTGTTGCTATAACATGAATGTTTGTAGCATTGTTGTGTTCCGGCTGCTGGAGATAAGATAGCCAGTGCCTCAGTAGTCGAGGATTCCGGGTGAAGTGCGCTTCCACCTTCGGCCTTATCATCACTTAACATCAGGTGAGGTGGAGGCCAAGTGCTTACCAGTAATATATAAAAAAACCCACCATCTCCTCAATGGGTGTTATATTGTTATATTATTGTTACACTTAATACTTATTTATTAAAAAACTTTATTTTACATATCTTTATTTCTCAATTACTTTTTTAAGAACTTATTTTATAATACTTGTGCCACATACAGTGGGGTTCTCATATTGAGGGTCTAACAAAAAGGCTTAGTTCAGCTAGGCTGCTTTTGCCGTTAAAAATATTAGGAAAATAACTTATCAAGATACTGCTAGGCAGGTTTATTTTGCATACTTCCATAGTGTTATTTATGTCATACGGATTATTGTTATGGGGATCAGCAGCAGACATAGGACGAATTTTTCATTTTCCAGAAAAGGGCAATCCGGTTTATATACCAGTTAAAACCACGTGATTCCTTAAAGGATTTATTTTAAGATACAGATATTTCAACCTTACCGTCAATATATAATTGTAAATATTATGTATGCGCATAAAAACCTACACCTTTATACCAAGAAAAACGAGATTCACGGATTTAATAAAAGAATCAGAATAAATGATGTGCACCGAAGCTCAGACTCAGCAAGAGTAGTAAATCCTTTATAGGTAACTCAATTCGATTTTATAATAGAATACCGGATGATATAACTGCGTTGACAGATATTAAATTCAAAACGCACGTTAAACATGTTTTAATTAAGAAAGCATATAATAAGGTAAATGACTATATTGCAGACAAATGCGTGTGGAAAAGTCGCCAGCACTGGCTTGAATATTATTGTTAATGTGTACAAAATTGTACAAAATTTGTATACTTATTATATTACATGATTGTAATTTGGTTAAAAAGATGGAGAAAAAGAAATAAGCCTCCTGAGTTTGTTGCCAGCTCTCCTCGGTCGAAGGCTCTCCCAAAATCCGAACTGGTCTACAGAATCCGAACTTAACTACAGAATCGGTAGATTAGTCTAAACAAATTTTTAGTTTTTTGATTTATAGTTTTGGCGTCATTATGTGCCTGGGAAGGCTTATGTTAAATAAAATGAGTTGACTATGACTTTCACTTTGATTTTGACATATTCGGTCATTCATATACTTACACACATACATATATACATATCATATACGCCAGAAAGAACACTATACACATAGATATTTTAATATGTTAGATATTAAATATTAAGACACGCGGCAGCGCGTCAAGCCAAGTTCAAGCTAACAGAACTGGCAAGCAGCACCGTGTGTAATAATATTACACGAACCATTTGGAGGCACTTTTGAAACCCTCATAACTCAAAAACCATTTCACATAAATATGTCAAATTTAGCTCATATATTGACACTTGCAAGATACATATGTGCTCTAAATTTCATAAACACACCTCAAACGGTTATTGAAATATTAACATCCAAAAATCGTAATTTTTATCACTGATTGATCTATAGATAGAGCAAAATTCTAACCCAGTTCCAGATGACCTAGAAAGTTCAAATTTGGCATCGAGATAGATAGTTGGGCGAATACAGAGGAATAAATCAGAAACCAGTAAATTTTTATCAACTTATTATATTTTTCGATTATTTGATTCTATTAGGAACACTAACTTATAGATGCCTGTAATGTAAGAATCAGCAATCAAAATTGATGACAGCCGGTCTTTGTGTGGATTTTAAGGTCTTCTCGTGAATATATAACAAGTGGAATACCATCCTTAATTTTTTTTAATCCAAACATATCAGTTTTAGTACTTATAACTATGTACTTTTAACTAAGGGTATAGACGACTTTCGTATTTATTACGTTATTATTAACTGGTATTTAGTATTAATTATTATTTCAATATAATAATGCGCACATCAATAGTGTAAGATCATTACTTATAAATAATTAAATAATACCACGGACCACAGCGCAAGGTGCGGCGGCGGCGGCGTGGAGCAGCGGGGTGGGGAGCGGTGCGATAATTTTATTATGAATAAGTACCTACTAAAAATTTCTGTACAAAAAGTAATGATATCTCATCAAAAACATAAATGTGAAATGAGAGCCAAGTTCAATATTATGATATATGCCTTGATTGTTGACTTCAATGACAAAAGAAGTGAGATCTAAATGGGGCCAAGTTCAATGGTCAGTCCTAAAATTTAATTTATAAACTTAAAATATCATTTCTTCTTATAACTTAGGATAATATATTGAAGCCTAAGGTCTAATTTGGCTAGTTCTCATATACGAATTATTATTAAGTACCTACCTACTAACACAGTCATGGAAGAGCCCTGTGTTCGGTGGCTAGTTTCTTCCAGCCAGCCAAATTTCCGGAAGAATAAAATAAGAACTTACAGCTTATTCGTATATGAAAACTAGCCAAGTTAGACCTTAGGCTTCAATATATTATCCTAAGTTATAAGAGAAATGATATTTTAAGTTGTTATAAAATATTTATGTTTTTAATAGGTAAAATTTATTTTTGTACCAATGTTATTACATTATAACAACCACTAATACCAAGCAGTGGCAGATACGTATGTAGGTTCTACAGTGTTAAGATATTTTTGATTTTTTCAGCATAAGCCGTGCAGTTTTTAAGACTCTTTTTGGTTAATTTATTTACGTATTAATTTTATCCAATAGATCGCAAATTCATGTTTAATCGAGTAGTTAACTTATTTTAATTTCTAAATAGTAGCACATAATTTTCTAGATTTTTAAACCTTATCTCGTTTTTGACGTGACAACGTCTTATAATTCGATAGAGCCGGCTGCACGCACGAAAAAGTTCGGCGTTACCTCGCTCTGAGGCGTTCCATGTAAGGCTTGAAGTGCAAGCGAGAGCGCGGAACGAGCGACAATGAAGCACAATCGGCTGAGTAGAAATTTAGCCGTGCTGCTGTGCAAGCCCGTGTCCGGACACGGCAGCACGGCATCGCCACCGCGGTACTTACCCCCAACACCCCCCTACACCTCCAACACCTCCCGACACCACCAACTCCTCCCGCCTACCTGTTCGACGGGCTGCTGCTGTTGTGCAAGCCCGTGGCCGGCATCGCCACCGCGGTACGTACCCCCAACACCCCCCGACACCCCCAACACCTCCTGACACCCCCAACTCCTCCCGCCTACCTGTTCGACGGGCTGCTGCAGGCTGCTGTGCAAGCCCGTGACCGGCATCGCCACCGCGGTACGTACCCCCAACACCCCCCGACACCCCCAACACCTCCCGACACCCCCAACTCCTCCCGCCTACCTGTTCGACGGGCTGCTGCAGGCTGCTGTGCAAGCCCGTGGCCGGCATCGCCACCGCGGTACGTACCCCCAACAACCCCCCGACACCCCCAACACCTCCCGACACCCCCAACTCCTCCCGCCTACCTGTTCGACGGGCTGCTGCAGGCTGCTGTGCAAGCCCGTGGCCGGCATCGCCACCACGGTACGTACCCCCAACACCCCCCGACACCTTCTTAAGACGTTGTCACGTTCAACTATCGTCAGTAAACCGACTTTACAGACAACCAATAATATACGTACAAACTAAAGTCATTATTAAGGCCATAATCAATAATGGCAGTTCTACAAATTCAAACTGGCTGAATACCAGCAAAGAAAACTGTCTCAAATTCAAAGTGAGTATTTCCAAATTCGTGCTGGCAGCTGAAAGTGCTCGACTCCCACTTCCAAAAGTATTAATTACAACACGTTTCAAAGTTGCCGCGTAATGTCGCATTCAACAACGTGGCTCAAAGTAAACGTGAACGCTTATTCTCAAACGGGAAGAACGATCGGCGTATTCAATTAAGAACCTTAATACTTTCCGTGCTTCGGAAGGCATTAAAGCCGTTGGCCCCGGCTGTATTAGCAGTCTTTATCAACCACCAATCCGCACTGGGCCCACGCCGCGTGCTGGTTTATGACCGTGGTGTGGTGTTTTCATTCATTTGGAAGGCTCGTGCCCCAGCAGCGTGGATATCAAATCGTCATCATCATCATCACCAATACGTGATTATCGTGATGATAGGTACATTATGTTATCCTATACTAACCAACTAACCAACCATGTATTGATTTTGTTTTGTTTATTTTATTTAAATATGAATTTATTATCAAGTCCCAAGGGTTGGAGCGAAGCAACCCCAACACGAGTATTTCACAATTACTTACCTGGGGTTGTTTCTCATTTTCTTGAATTGTAAGATTTTTATTAGTAATAAACAATTTCAATTTCAATTCATCCTAAAGTCATCGGGTTGAATGCGAGAAATCCCCAATTCCCCACCAACCATGACGTGAACTCTACCCAAAGCCGGATAAAGAATAGGCTCCTAGGCATTGCATGTTTCGGGGTCCACATTTTACATGTTGCATTATCGTTTAAATATTTACTTTCTTATTTTTTTTTCATGTAAATACTTTCAAAGATATTTAGAAAATTGTAGGAAAAATACTTATCGATTTCTTTGACCGACGAGAGAAGCCTTTAAGTGATGCAGGACCCATAGGCACGTGATTTTCATTTAATCCCGTACTGCCCCCACTTAAAACAATCATATTAACTTTCTAGGTATGTTAAAAGGACTGTTAATAATGTGGAAATTATTTAATTATTTTGTTTTTTTAAATCAAACTGATAAACCGATTCAAACAACGCTGTTTAGGCCTGATGAAAATACAGAGATCTAGTGAATTCCAAGTTTCAATGAGGAAACAAAACATCAGTTTGCTGCTTCCGGATTCGAGAAACTTACTAAAAGGGATTTGCAAGAAACTTGGCGAGTTCCTCTTCCGTCCGGTAGGAAGTGAAACTTAAACAAACGGAATACCTACAAATAACCCAACGTGTTGGTCCTACATTAACGTGAAATAATTTGTGTAAAAGTACTATTTTTTGTTATTTTTTAGATAGAGTTTGCCGCTGGCCGTCATGCCTTGAACATTCTCATGGGCGGTGAGAAACTTAAAGGGTTCTTCAAAATTCAAAATTCAAAATTCAAAATTCAAAATCATTTATTCAGTTTAGGCTACAAATAGCTCTTATGAATGTCATTATGCCATCGGTTCGTAAGTCTACTCTGGGCGGGAGAACTTGTACTGAGAAGAACCGGCAAGAAACTCAGCAAGTGTCAAGCTTTTTTCTCCCTTACAGCGTCAAACATATTGGAAAATGCCCTATCATAAAAGGACACTTTTTATCACAAACAAACACAAAAAAGGACAATCACAACACCCAAAAATACAAAAAAAAAAGAAAATAATAATAAGTTTTGCAAAAATTACATCAGGTACCTACCAATTTCAATTTTCACAATGTCATACAGTACTAATAAAAGTCAAAAATTAGCTAAGAAAACAAAGTTAAAGTATACGAGTACAATAATAATAAAATTAGATAAGTAAGCAAGAGCAGACCTGCCTCCACAGGAGGCACCCGTTCACGAGTATGACATATGAATCAGCCATTGTTAGCCTTCAGCCTTGTGATCGAAACATTGTCAGAGGGTTAGGGGGAATAACATCACGCAGACGTGTCCTCGTGCCCTACAAGATTCTCCGAGGCTTCGAATCGGAGTTTCATCGAAGTTTGATGCACATAATTTGGTAATAGGTGCTTGAAGTTTCTCGAGGTGCCGTAAGGGGCTTTCACTGCAGGTGGAATCAAGTTCAACGACGACAGAGAGTGTGGGCATCTCAGCTATATTATATTACTGAATCTCTCGGTCATATAGGCTTAGGCAGTAAAACAATCAGGTTCAAAGATAATCCAAGTAGAAAGTTGGCTATTGTTTTTTTATGATACCTACCTATTGGTGGTGATTAAACCCATACTCATAAATTGTAACAATGACTTGATTTCTATGGTGGAGGCAATTTACTTTACTTTACTTTAACCAGTTTAAAATGAAAATTATGGGTCTTACTCCAAAAATAACCTAATGTTACAACATGTATAAATGAAATAAGTTTGTTATTTTCTTAAACGTATTCATATGTATATGCTACATCTCAACTCAGTTACTAAATAATATTTTTTCCATTATTATCATTAGCCAAAAAAAAGCAATACATTTACCTGATGACTGAAAGATAACGGAAAAAAAGAGCCAAAATTATAAAAAAAATCAGTCCCCGTCGTCGTCAATATTGAATATAGCATCCGCGTCGCAAATCAATTTGCATGCTTACATAATTTACCCACGTTCGACATTATGAAAAACTTGGAGTAGAACCCTAATCTTTGGCGCCCCGTTCCGTATCGGAACAGGTAGCTATGAATTTAGGGCCGATGTTTAATTCATCCCCCGAAACAACGAGGCACGCGCCTCGATGCCTCGCGCCTCGCTGCCCGCCTCGCCTGTCTCGCGAGTCACAGCTTATTCCAAATTATGATGATTTTGTGGAAGTTTTGCTACGTTGGACAGTTGGTGCGCAGAGAAAGCTCTAGCGATCATGTAACAATAGAAGAAAGAAAGGGTTTGGATCTATCTTTAGTTCTTAATAAATTTGTTTACAAAGGAAAATTAATGGAAAACTTTTATAAGAAATACACTTATTATTTATTGTTTTCTAAAGTTTACGCGAACACTACACATTGAAATGAAACAACATTTACGGATCTACTAGCGTTCATTTTACACATTATTTTTTAATATTTATCCTGAAGTTTCGAACCCTTTGCAGGGTCCGTGGTCACAGGGAGACTGAGGTGTTGGTCGTCTCATAATTAGTTAGTAGTTTGTATACCCTCATTTAAATCCCAAAAAATCCAAATCCCAAATCCCAGCCCTAACACCATACTGCCAGACCAAAAGATACTGTAAGCTCTTTCTGCGTGAAACGGAACGCACCTGATTAAATTTAAATTTTTGAAATGTCTGACTTTTAATTGAACAAAAAAGTGTTTTATTAACTTATGTAAGTATTTTATTGTTAAAAACACAATAATTGTAAACTTGAACGAACAAAAAACCTATTACAACACACACATGGGTTAGAAATACAGAATTTGTTGCTACCATCATCACCAGCTCATCTTATGTCCCCACTGTTGGGGCACGAGTCTTCCCTTTGTTTGGATAGGGAGAAAGGGCCTTAAGCCACCACGCGGGGCCAGTGCGGACTAGTCGTTATCATGAAATACCAACAAAACTTACGTTTAACAGACATACAATGGACCACGTTGTCTACATTTTGAAAGTCCTAACAGTGTATGCCTTAGACCCCACGCCACGCCACGAAGTTCGCGATCCATTAACCGCGACACGAGCGAAGTTCCATGCCACATCCCACATCCCCACCACTCGCCACCACCGCACCGTAATGGGTTGCAGTCTACTCTCCTCTCAGGTTAACTGCCTCCTTGTCCTCTCTTTATTATTTAATAAACTTTACGTGTACAACCTCCATGGAAAGCTTTTGTAAGATTAAAGGGCATTCTTGGAAACCCCAACACCTGTTGAAGTAAGTTTCAAAAGCTTTTAACGATCCTCTTTTGTTAAACTAATTTTATTTTTTCTTTTAAATTCAAATTCCGAACGCAGACATCGGCGGTACATTTATCTTTTTTAATTAAACTTAGGTAAAGGCATAGCAATAAATCATACAGCCTACCTAAACTTAACACAATTTAAGCACATTATCAGCTGTTACAGTGACTTAACTTTCCACGTGGACGGTTCCTACCCCACCCGAACATAAATAAGAAACCGCACAATTTCCAACATTAAACCGAAAATCTATTTAGCCATTGTCTCGAGTTCTGAAATGGTACCAATGACGAAACTTCGAACAAAACAAACAGCGGGCCCTCAAAAGTTTAATCCAATAAAGTTATAAGTACCTCCAATCGCATTCAACATTAGCAGCAACTCGGAACGTTTAACTCGCTCCTTGAACAATCGTTAAAAGTTCACCTGATTTGTATGTAGGGCGTTAATGGGTTACTTTCGTTTGAATCGGCCCTAACCCTCGAATTAACCGCTCCAACTTTAAATGTCGTTAGTTGAGGACGTGCTGTGGAAAGCTCATTGTGTTTTACACGACGCCTTTGTGTCAGCAGTCGGTATATTCTTGGGGAGAAAAGTTTATGCCTTTCTTTTCTGAACCATTTTGTGATTTTCTTTGCCTATAAATGTACTTAGTAAATACATTGGGTAATAAAATGAAACGAATATACTGAAACGTTTAATTGAATATGGTTGTGATTTTTTTTATAATGAGCTTCTCCATAATATTTCTTTTCTTCCATTAGGAACTTTTTATAAAAAAGAAAACAATTTTTTTTAAGATTTTCTCCTGATTTTCTGACATATAAACTAATATATAAAAATAAATGTTAGGAAAAGTATCTATTACCGTAGCTTTAATTGTTCTCCGGTTGTTATTGTTGTTATCCGGTGGTTTTTTTAGTTAGCTTTTTAGTGGTTGGTCAAGAGGCACTTCTTGATAATCACAAGAGCCAGGCTCTTTTAAAGTATGACGTACTAAACAAACTATGATATTACAGACACCTGGGTTAGAAATAAAATTTCTTGCAAAACCTTTTGTTATCATTTCATACTTTTTTTTACTCCGAATTCATCATTTTGTGGGACTGATGTCCTAGCTTGGGGATTTTTCGCGGGGAGTGTGGGCAGGATGGATACATACTAACAAAACTTAGGTGAAAAGACTCTAAATATAGGTTAAGATGCTATAGTATTATATATACCAACAGTTCTAAAGACACCATTATTAGATCTGCCCGATCCTCTAGATGCCATTACACATTTAAAGAATACACTAAACATGCACACACGCTTAGGCCCAAGACACCGTACTCGTAGAACAAGGGTACGACGACCCAGGTACAGACATGTACCCGGGTGCTTCTCCCCACCCGGTCAACCCGAGGTCCTATTAGCCTTTAGCGGCGCCCTGAGGCGGCGGCGCTCGAAGAGGTTCAGATCGGGCCGGGAGCGGAAAACTCCCGGGCCGATCCGAACCCCTCCGGATCTAGTAGGAAACGAAAACACGCACTACTTAGTGCGTGATGCCATTACCTCTAGAAAACCAGTGACGATGTTTCGTTTCACACGGCTTGAGTAACCCTTTAAATTTGTCGCCGCCCTCAAGAGAAGTCCGGTGTCGCTCAAAATGCCATACGAGACCATCAGCAAACTCTCTCCAAAAAAATCTATTGTGATTGGCCATTAACTAGCAACAAACACCGATTCGAATCATTAGAAACACGTGGAAGATTTCCCCCACTCGTACCTACTGCACACGGCGCTTGAGTTTACGAGCCATAAACTATTATCTGATGGGTGCTATTTTCCGTATCTTGATGAAAGCGTCTTTATGTTTCACGTGTGGGGTCTTGCGCCGCGTTACCAACACTTAACAACACACAACACAACGGATAAGCACGTAATAACTGCTCGACTGATGCTATAAACAAATGTTTTACCGCAAAACGACGTTTGAAGTGAAACGGTGGCTAAAACCAATTTTGTTAGTATTTTGGTAAATAAAAATACCTTTGGACGGTAACATTAACGATTTCATCAAAATGCGTATTTTTTCACAATTTAATTAAGGTTACATTTGGAGCTCTTACAGAAGTTACTGATTGCATACGTATACCATGTCGGTTCGTAACGGCGCGGCGTAGGTTTAAAGTTACAAAATATACTATGTTATGTAACACATATTAGGTATATGTACATTTTATTTTTCGGGACTTCTCCATATAAACTACTAGCTGTTCCGGTTTCACCCGAGTTAATAGTCATAGCGTGATGTAATATAGCCTATAGCCTTCCTCAATAATGCACTATTCAACACAATAAAAAATTAAATTCGAACCAGTAGTTCCTGAGATTAGCGCGTTCAACCAAACAAACAAACAAACTCTTCAGCTTTATAATATTAGTATGATAACCGTACCATATCTCACACACTCCGTGCGCGCTATGTGCTAAGGAAACGTTCACTTCACGTATTAATAAGTACATAGCATAGGTAATCGTAATATGCAGTTTCTAAAACTAAAATAGTAGGCATGTATGTACTACAGCACTGCTTAAAGCTCGCATAAAAACAACATCTATTTTGACAGTGCCTTTGTTTTTTTTATTTTTAGACACTGTCATTGTGGTGACAAACAAATGCGCCACAGTTAATACGCAATGTAATTAAACTGTTGTTAATTTGTCAAGCAAAGTAGCGCTATCGTGAATTAAAAGTAGCGTCATTAATTCCAGCCGACCTTGCACACGCGGGCACAACAAACAGACTATTTAGGGAGTTATTATCCATTTGTTATCTACTTATTTATTACTGAAACGGAAAGTTATTACGAAAACAGTTATTGAATTATCAATACAATTTTATATGTAAATACAACGCTAATTTGTCAAGCTGTATAAAGTAGACAGAGTATGGATCGCCATCTTCTTTTATATTCCACTAAGAGAATGAATATAAGGCCGAAGGTGGAATCGCTGAACAACTGTCTTAGCTTTCTCGTAATATTAATGTTTAATCGGTGTAACAATTGGCCATACAAGTGACTGTAACTTTAACAGCAACTGCCACTTTAAACCAATATCTTCGAAAGAAAAAAAGAAAGAGAGTAAAGTTTCGTCTAACTTGGTAACTAAGCACAGTTTGCGTTGTAAACATTCCCAATTATTAGTACACATATATGTGTTTTCCTTCGTAAAGGCTGTATGTGGCACTATGAGACAAGCAAACACGCGCTGTCACTGTCAAAAGGAATCGATCTGGGAGACTAGAGATCGCCGCCTGAGTCGTATCACGCCGTGTTTTCTCAAAAAGCAGTTTAATCTATATGAAGTTACCCAAGGCACTAAAAGGAAAAAATCCCGTTCGCCGACGCGTTCGGCATCATAAGTGAAGTTTAATTCCCTGAAAAGGTTCATTTTATTTATTTAATTTCTTTATTTTAACAACTTTAGTTAAATATTAAAAACCATAGTTCTTTGCTATTCACTTTGATGATGGTCTCCGTGGTAACAAGAGGTCAGAACCCTGTCCGCCACGTGGTCGGAGTCGAAGGTGATCGAAGATGTTTGTGATTACTTTTCTCAATCAAAGTCTCATATTAATTGTTAATGAATATTTATTTACCAATGAAAAGGCTTTATTTACAATATTTCACAATTTAACTGATTCTAAAACCCTTAAAATACATAGTTCACAATATAAAGCACTATTTCACATAATTACTTTGCAATCAGCATTTTTTAAGTTAAATACTAGAAAGACTACAATTTCTATGACCTTTAGATAAATTGATACATTTCGAAAGTAAATGGCCTCCCCTAGGGTTAATACATTATTTAATAACCCTTACCCTATCCTTTTACTACTACACTTGAAGACTTGAAGACACTTGGACGAAGCCACAGCCTCCACCAAGAAACTGAAGCTGGAGCTGGTGAGAAAGGAACAAGCTTGTTGCGTTATAGAAGAAACTAGGCTGACGAAGTAGCGCAGTCCGGACTCTTCTGCGACAGAGAGACTTTCCATACCTTTCGGCCCCAGACCCATTAGAGGTATTCTGTACGAGCTAACAACAAGGATCCATCCCTAACATTACAGATATCTTACCTACTAACCAACCCTTTTTATTTTTTTCCCCTTATTTTATTATTGTTTTTTATCAAGTACCTAGTTACTTTTGTCGACCAAACTGACCTCAAGACTCCTGGTAGCCTTATTGTTTTTGCAATATTTTTACTTTCAAGAATTTAACTAGATAACCTTGTGAATCCACCATTGTATTGTTTAATTTAACTTATTTTGTAAAGTGTGGAGCGTTTTTTTTTTGTAGCCTCCTCACAGTAGGCGCAGATGATCCACATTACATTTGGCGCCCGAACAGGTACGGGAGGAGTAGAAGAATCACATTAAACCGCGTATGTGGTGTAGTAGTTACGACCACCAGTCCACCAGACTCCGCAAAAGGTCGAAAATATCAGATAATAATAATAAAATATTAAACAAACTCGTGTGGATCCGTATAAAGTGTTTCGTTTCAATACAAACATAATAGTTATTTATTGAACTGATAATACTCGTCCTTGGCACCCACTAAAAATAGGGCATCACACGTTACCACTTCAAAACAACCACATTTACGTAAAAAATAAAGTCGAAATTCGCTTGAAACGTTATACTTGCTATTTGTTACACGTATCGCATAATGTAACGAGGATTATTCGATTTTAGTATTTAAATGATATCAACAGAGCTTACTTTTATTTGGAATGTTATTTTTGCACTGTTTATTCGAATCTGGCTTCAATTGCTCGAGGGTTAGAGATCATTTTGGTTTGCGAGCGGTTTGTAAACAATATTCGCGAATGTAGGAGGCCACACTTCCTGGTCTGTTTAATAAATTACGTTAATCACGTGTTTTTGCTCCACGCCGGCGCCGCGCCGCGCCGGTGGACGGCCTGTTTGTCTGTTTTCTAGTAAATGATATCACTATTGTACCTACTTAATGTTGTGTTCACACTGACAGCACAATTTACATACACTTAAACGTAATTTTTCATATATTTTTTGTGGAAGAACATCTTGCTAAAATTGTATGTTAATTTACAAAGACCTATTGCTTTGCCGTGGTGCGGGAGGCCGGTTTTCCACTGTCAGTAGGTTCTACGCCAGGGCCAGGGTTCTAGGTAACATGTGCTCCCACCTTGGGCCTTATCTTCACTTCCCTTCAGAGATGGAAGAAAAACGATAAGAAGGAAAACCTTTCTACTATAAAAACAGATATAAAAGATCAATCTTGTTACACACGAGATATATCTATTGTTTTATTACCTTAACAATTTAGTTTAATGAGTAGCTCATTACTTTCTATGTAATTATAATTTATAATGTCTTTATTATTCTGTGCAAAACTGTTTTTTTCTTTATTTAGTTACCAACTTAAAACTATCACCATGCTGTAAGAAATATCTTTTTAAAGATAAGCTTACGAAAAAAGCGAAACTTAATAAAAAATACCGCCTTATAGTTTGCTCTAATGCTTTACTTACCATAAAAGTATAGAAACACAAATGTTGAAAAAATTTCCATGAGCAGGATTTTTCAAAATTGGTGTTTTTATAATTTGTTCGCAACAAAATTTGCGTTAAAAATTATTTGAACATTTATAAAAGTATAGTTTAAAAATAATGTATAAGTAAGTAGGTACACATCGTATAAAATATGTTTTAAGAAACAGTAACCAACTCTTATAGATAGCATAGGGACAGTGCACCCTGCACTTTGAAACTGATTAAATTATAGTTATATATAGCCTGGCCGGGGTAAACTACAGCCGGTAGTATTTATCATTCATGGTGGCTCCCAAACACCCTGACACAACAAACAAGCGAGCGTCCCGCCAGTTGAAACTTGCTCCAATGTGACTTGATGCAGTGGGAGCGATGCTGTAGATATTTGAAGAGATAAAATAAGCTTTATTTTCAAATAAGTTTATTTTGACGATAAATTACCAAAAGCTATACATACCTGCCTACCTACCATACATACTTTTAACTTACCTTTAGCAATGACCGTTTTTTGGATTAGTGACCAAATAGAAACGTCCAAAATATGAGTCCGGCTAGATAACATTATTTTGTGTTTACTATAATTAATATAGAAATACCAGTTTATACAATTAAATTGGATTAATGTGGTAAAAAATAAAAACCTATAAAAAAAGTATAAGTTAATATTTGCGGAGATATCGTTTGATTATTTATGAGCGTTTCAATCAACGGTGCTTTTATTCACAATCTTTACAGCAAAACACATTGAGTTTTTTTAAACAGGTTACAGTACCAGACAGAGGGACGTTGGGCGTTTAGCATTTTCCAAGAAAATAGCCTTCTT